>JAASFQ010000613.1:0-17865 GCA_023333845.1 Globisporangium polare | reverse complement strand
GCGAGGAGCGCTTGGCGCGAGGGCGATGGTGGCTGTCTTGGGCTTGCTTGCTGCTTGGTGGCTGGCTGCCTGGCGATCTTTTCGCTGCGCTCGCCTTTGCGCTTGTGGGAGCTTTTCGCGCGATCGTATAAGCCAACGCAGTCGTCAGCTCATTGGTGGCTGACCAACTTGAACTGTCGGGGAAAAAGCGATCTTTTTTCCGTTCCACGACCGTGCGGTCGGTTTTCCACACAGTCGAGATCTGCTGTGCCAGCCGAGTATACAGACGTTATACACGACTTTGAGCCATTTTTGTGCAGAACCGGTAAGACTTTGGGAGGCTGCTGGTTTCGGCATCAGCTTGAAGTCTGATCCACAATATATACCCGGATGCCTGTGGCTGCCATAATGGTGCAACAGCTTGCGAATAAACGATCTTCAAAAGGTGGCGCAAATCGGAGCACTTTTCGAATCAATCAAAAAACAAATATCGCGCTTTTGATGCCAAGCATCACTTTGCCGCAAGACTTGCCAGTTCTCATTTGCTCGGAGCTGCGTCTCGTCAATTTATACGAGACGCAGCTTGTCGGCCAACGATGTGGCTCGTGGCAATCTCGAGTGAAGTTCCAGCGGATTGCGCTCCTCCCTTTCCCGTCCTGGAATCTCCGACGCGCCGCCCAAAGAGCCATTGTTCTCTTGAATCGGTGGCTGCGAGGGAAGCATGATCGAATCGGGTGGCTGCCAGGCACTCGGTGCCGGTCGGTGCTGAATCTCGGCCGTGGAGTTCCTGCCTCGCGAGGCCATGGGCTCGAAACTGGAGTCTTGCAGTTGTGAGCCAATAAACGGCCGTGATGACATGTGAAGAAAAACACAAATCAGGATCGCCATATCTGGCGTGCCACAACACCATGACGACACACAAAAAAGCTGTCACAGACTGTATCATGGCCTTCCGTCTCCAACGAACACCCTCCTGTCTGTCTGTCTGTGTCCTGTGTTTAATAAATCAGGTTACAGCGCGAGCGTCATGGCGATGAGCGCACGAGCCGTCTTGGAGACCGAGTCGTTGTTCCGCTCGCTTTCGCTCTCCTCCTGTTCATCGAACTGCCGGTCGCTGAGCAGATGCAGCACCGAGAGGAACGCCGGCTCGTGCTCGGCGCCGTCCAGCTCGCTGCCCAGGTCCACGTACCGCACGAGCAGACTCAGCAAAGTGAACGCGTCGCGCACGAGGCTCATGCGCAGCGAGTCGCCCAGCAGCCGCTGTTCCGCAGCGCAGTCCCTAGCACTAGGACCGCTGTGCCTCGCAGCGGTCGCACACTTGGCGATGCGCACGTCAAAGGTCTCGCTGTGTAATAGCTGAGTCAGGTAGTAAATCACCGATCGGTGGCCGTCGGCGTCGTCACTCGCGTGGCCCCTCGTGGCTTCCAGCACGAACCTAATGCCAGTCGATGGGAACGACAGCGCGATCGCCAGCAGCACGTGCACGATCTGCAGCTGCAGCATGCGCGTGTCGCGTGCTGTTGTGGCTGTGGTTTCCAACGAAGAAGAAGAAGACGAGCTGCTTGTCTGCTGCTGCGAAGAGCTCAGCAGCATCTTGGCGCAGCGGTTGAAGAGCAGCGACTTCTTGGCCGACGCCTCGATCTCGGGAAAGATGTCGTGGAAATGCAGCAATTGCGCCAGCAGGTTGAGCGCCTTGCACTTGAGCAGGGGCGACCCCTTGGGCGCCAACAGGATGTCCTGGATCACATTCCCCGTGAGCAATGGTTTGAAATCAGGCTGCGAAGCTGACGCGATGCCCAGGTCGACCCAGAAGCTCAGCACACATAGTCCGTTCTCCACGACCTCGGGCTGGTTCACGTAATTGCGGATGACCCTGCAGAGTGCGCTGAGCAGCTTGGAACGCTGCTGTTTGAGCTCCGACGCGCTCTCAGCGGACGTCGGCTCGTCGTCCAACAGCTTGTTGTGGCTGTCGTTGCGGGATGCCAGGTAGTCCTCCAATGAGGCGAACTTGAGTCCTGGCAGCGAGATGCGCGGGTGGTCCATTAAACTGGAGGAAGCCGTCTGTCTTGATGATGGAGAGTTGGTTGTGCTGGACGACGAGCTGGGCTCTGGCGAGGCGGACATGAGCAAGAATTGCTGGAAGCGCTCGCTGTGGTGCATGACAAAGTACATGACGCGCATGACGCTCGAGAGCACGTCGACGTCCAGGTCCGTGGGTGCAGCCAGGTACTTGATGAACACTGGCGCGAGCGCCAACACCGTCGTCTCGCCATTGAGCATCTTGCCCAGTGTGTCGTACAACTCCTTTGCGCGCTCGGTGGCGAATGCGGCTTGGCTCAGGTTCGTCTCCATGGCGAAGCTCAGCATCGACGCCTGGGCCTGAGCGTGCGCTTGGCCCGCGATCTGGGAGAACACGCTCTGGGAGAAGACCTGGGTGCCTGATCCGCCGCTCGAGTGCTGCGTGCTGCTGTTGTGCAGCATGGCTGCAGCTGCGACTGTGGGCGTTGGTGGCCGTGACACCGTCGCTGTGCTGTCGTTACTAACATCGCCGTTTGCGCCACTGACTGTGCCGTTTGCGCCGTTAAACAGCGTGAGCAGGTCGCGCGAGAAGCTGCTCATGAGCTTCGACAGCAGCTCCGCATTCTCCTACATGTCATATAACAAATGCGTTAGAATAAGGAGGGCTATGACACAAGCCTGAGTATGTACAGTATGTGCATAATACCTGAGCGTAGCCATGCGTGTCTTGCAGCGGCTCGGTCTGGATCGCCGCCGCGCTCATGCTCACGTTGTTGTTTCTAGCGGTTGGCGCAGACGACGGTGGCGTCGTAGTCTGTGAGGACGAGACCTGTGACGACTGCTGCTGCATGCGCGTCATGAGCGTCTGGCTGGCGGCGATCATGACGCTCTCGTGCTTGCGCTTCTTGGTGGCCAGCAGGCGCTTCTCGGCGTCCAAGCGCTTCTGTTCGAGCAGCTGCCGCTGCTGGAGCTCCTCAACCTCGCGCAGCGCGCGCAGCTTGACGCGCTCGGCGTTCTTGAGCTGGTCGGTCAAGAAGCTCAAGCGCGACTCCATGGACGCCATCTGCTTCTTGAGCTCCTCCTCGGTCTTCTTGGCGTTGTACGCGGCCTCGACCTCGATCGTGAGCATGTTGGCGCGCAGCTCAAAGTTGTCCTCCTCGACCTCGCTCAGCTTCGCTTTCAGGATCTGCCGCAAGCCGTCGACCTCGCCTTTCTCGCGGTGCAGCTGCATCAGTCGGTCTTGCAGCTGCCATCCGACAACGATAAGAGAGAGAGAGAGAGGAGGTGACTTTAACGAGGTTGCATGTTGCGTACTGCAGTGAGCAGCTTCTACTTAAATCGTACCCGCTGCTGCCCAGCAGCCGACAGAGGCGCGCTGCCATGGTGCTGTTGCGGAGGCACAGCAGGCTGCTCCTGCGGTGGTGGCGGCGCGAGAGGCTGCTGCTGCTGCTGCTGCTGCTGGAAGTTGCTGTTGTTCCCATACGACAAGTACATGGTGGCGCCAAAGGTGCTTTCGCCAAAAGTGAAGTGACGCAGTCGCCGTTCGCTGTGAACATAAACAGCACTGTACTTCCAAGCATGCTACAGCGGATCTATGTCATAAGTGACCCAATCCAAATCCCCATCTCGAAAGCCCGCGATGCTTGGACGACTTCGCATGGGCCACAGGGGTCGCCAGATCTTCCACCCCTGCATGGATTCCATGCAAGGACTGAAGGTGACGTGGCTCGCGCATGCGCTCAACAGCTGCGATCGTGCACGAGCTGGAGCTTGCGCAGGTTTGAGCTCTGCGGAGGCCACGAAAAGGTGTGATTGCGCAAATCTCATTTTGACCCCTCTGACCGGGTGGATAGTATTCTGTATCGCTGTACCGCTCTCGCTCAAGTCGACCACTTCGCTGGCAGTAATTCAGCAAGTGAGCAATCACTTTTGAGGCATGCTGATCCGATAACCGCCCCAGTTCCACAGTTGACCAGCAAGCGCTTTTCCGATCGTGACGTCCATGCTGACGGCGCTCGCGCGGCACCGACGGGCTCTGCGCGCCGCTGGCAGCGTCAGCGTCCACCGCTACTCGTCTCTCGTCAGTGGTGGCGGCTCAAGCTCTAGACGCAGCACTCCTGCTGCCGCCACCGCTCTCCCAGCGTACAAGAACCCGTTTCTCCATCCTCTGGACCACGCTGAGCAAGTAGTGGAGCCTCTCTTCTCGCTGCCACCGTCCTACGAGCTGTATCCGAACGACGTGCACTGCTTCCTGGGGCTCAACGGTAGCGGCAAGACGCGTTTCCTCAACCAGCTGCAGCAGTCGGTCGACCAACAAGCACAGAGTAGTGAATCGAGCGAGCAGCGACGGCGCGTGCGGATTTCGGCTCTCAGCCTTGACGCCCATCGCGAGTTCGTCGCGCTTCATGGCGACAAGGCGGTCGCAAACGTACTCGGCGGCGTGGGCTCGGAAAACGCGCGTGACCTGATCGTACGCTTGGGGCTCTACCCCGTGTGGGAGTCCCACGTGAGGCACCTGTCGACGGGCGAGATGCGCAAGCTCATGCTCGCCGAGACGCTGCTCAGGGTACCGCGCGCGAACGTGCTGATCTTGGACCAACCATTCGATGGACTCGACGTCGCAGCGAGGAAACAGCTCGAGTGGATGCTCGGCCAGCTCACGCGGGGCTTCACACGGCTCCTGGTGAACACTGGCGGCCGCAACGGCGCCAAGGCGTACAGGACCCAGGTGCTACTCGTCGCGAACCGGCTGGAGCAGGTGGTTCCGGAGATCCTCACGCACATGGTGCTGCTACGGAAGAGCTCATCGGAGGTCAGTGACAGCGGTGGGGCTGTCGCTAATGGTATGGAGCTGGAGCTCATCCCCTGCCAAGTCGGCGAAGACGATGAGGAAGAACGTGAGGCGCTCTTTCGAAAACTGCAGGTGTTCTTTAACGAAGAGCACGAGAAGCGGCCGCAGATGAGCGAGCACGAGATGGTCTCGCTCGTTCAGGAGCTCTTCGACTGCCCGCATCCAGATGGAGATGTCACGAACGCCCACTCCCAGCCACCCCCAGCGATTGAGCTCCGAGAAGTCTCGATCGCGTACGACGACCGACGCGTGCTGCTGGACTCGATCGACTTTGTGCGCCACCGGCACGAGCACTGGGTGCTGCTGGGTCCCAATGGCTCGGGCAAGAGCTCGCTTATGCGCGTGCTCATGCAGACCCCGGGACACGGACTCACGACCGGTGATGTTTATGTCGGAAGCGACAAGCTGTCCACAAACGGAAGCAGCAGCATTGCTCAGCGACTCATTGGGGCGGTGTCGACAGATCAACACATCCAGCTACTGCACCAGAGCGTGCTCGGCGAAGAAGAAGATGTCAGAAGCGACTCCAGGACAACCACAGCTTTCGAGCTCATCCTGGAGAACGCCAAGTCGGTCGCGAAGGCGCATCTCGCGGCCAAGCTGCTCAACCTTTCATCTGCTGATATCCAGACGCGTGCCCTGTCAGAGTTGTCCCAGGGCGAGCAGAAGCTCGTGCTCATTGCGCGCACGCTCGCCGCCTGCCCGGAGGTACTCATCCTGGACGAGATCACCCACGGACTAGACCCTTTTAACCGCACGCACGTGCTGCGCGTCGTGGATGCCGTCGGCTCGTTCGCCAGGAGCGCGACGCACTTGATCCTCATCACGCACCACGAGGACGAGATCACGCCGTGCTTTACGAGCGTGTTTGAGATCCGCGACAAGCAGCTCGTCGAGCGGCTTCCATCCAAGTAGAAAAACTACAATTCATCAACCGATGTGCATGTCATGTGCTGTCGTAACTACGTGGTGATTCACTGCAAAAGTGTATCCTAGAAATATGTTACTGGGCGTACGGGCACCAGACGTTGTTCATCTCGACGTACACCGACTTGAGCTGCGTCCAGCTCTCAACGCCCGCGAGGCCGTTCTCGCGACCAAGTCCGGACTTCTTGTACCCACCCCACGGGGTCTCCACGGGCGCGAGGTTGTAGTTGTTGATCCACGACGTGCCCACCTGGAGGTTGGCCACCATGCGGTGCGCGCGCTGCAGGTCCTTGGTGAACACGCCGGCCGAGAGCCCAAAGTCCGATTCATTCGCGCGCGTGAGCACCTCTTCTTCGGAGTCAAAGGGCAAAACGCACATGACCATGCCGAAGATCTCTTCGCGCACGATCGCCATGTCGTCCTGGCAGTCCACGAAGATCGCGGGCGTGAGGAAGAAGCCGTCCTTGGTCTCGGGCGAGGGCGCAATGCGCTCACCACCACCGCTCAGCAAACTAGCGCCCTGTTCCACGCCCTTGGTGATGTACGACTGCACGTGCTGCATGTGCTTCTCGTGGATCATGGGGCCGATGTCCGTCTTCGGGTCCAGCGGGTCGCCGATGCGCAGCTTGAGCGTGCGCTCGTGCAGCCGCGCGACGAACTTGTCGAACACCTGGCGCTGCACGAACACGCGCGTGCCGTTCGAGCACACCTGGCCAGACGAGTACCAGTTGCCCATCATGGCTCCGGACACAGCCTCTTCGATGTCCGCGTCCTCAAAGACGATCAGCGGGGACTTGCCACCGAGCTCCATCGTCACCTTCTTGAGCCCACGCGCCGCGCTCTCGTACACGCGCGTGCCCGTGCCCACGGACCCCGTGAACGAGACCTTGGCCACGTCCGGGTGGGTCACGAGCGCATTGCCCGTCTCACCCGCGCCCAGCACCACGTTAAAGACGCCCTCAGGCACACCGGCCTCCAGGTACGCCTCGGCGAGCTTGAGCGCCGACAACGGGGTCTCCTCGGACGGCTTGAACACCATCGAGTTGCCGAACGCGAGTGCGGGTGCCGACTTCCACGCCGCGCTCTGCAGCGGATAGTTCCACGCGCCAATGCCCGCGGTCACGCCCAGCGGCTCACGACGCGTGTATGCCCAGCTGCCACCAGGCAAATCGAGCGACTGGCCGCCAATGGATGGGAGGATGCCGCCGTAGTAGTTCAAGCAGTCGGTAGCGCTCACGACGTCCACGATCGACGTCTCAGCGATCGGGCGGCCCGTGTCGAGCGTCTCGAGGTGCGCGATCTCGTCGTTGCGGCTCGTGAGGATGTCGGCGGCGCGGCGCAGCACGGCCCCGCGCTCGGCAGGCGCGAGCTTCTTCCAGTGCTGCTGGCCGGCGCGCGCGGCGTCCACGGCATCGCCCACGAGCTGCGGGTCGGCGGCGTCAAACTGCGTCTCTGGCTTGCCCGTGGTCGCGTTGAGCAGCGTGAAGCGCTGCGTGGAGGAGCTCTTGGCGACGGGCGAGACGAACTTGCCGTTCACGAACGACTTGACGGCGCGGATGCTCATGCTGACTGGACGGCTGTGTGAAGAGAGTGGTGCTTGTCGTGGGCGCGAGGAGGTGGATGAGTTAATGAGACGCTCCTTGGGGCCTTCGCGATAGAGAGAGCGACACAGGCGAATGGAGCACGAGACTGCCGCTCTTCGATGGTGACTCGCTTGCAGGTTTGGCTTTTTGGTGAAAGATGCGGAATATGCAAGCTCTGGAGTAATACCAAGTACAGATGCAATGCTATCAAGCATATGTAGACTGGGCTCACATTTTGGTACTAACGAGGTGCCTTTGAGAGTAGATTTTCGTGACTTGGGATTTGATAAACACAGGCGGTGATATCTGATGGTCTGTCGGTGCGACACCGTTTGACCTTTTGGCGTCCAATATACCGTGCCGCCCACATGTCTCAGACCACAACCAAGTCGCAAAAGTCTTGACCAGGGCCAAATCAAACCACGCATTTCAACAACATGGCTACATTTCTCATCGAGGCATTAGCCATCCAATGGGCTGTGATTAAAATGAATACTCGGTGAGCACGTCCTCCTCTCGTCGCACTTGGTCGTTCTTCATCGCCGCAGTGCCGCCATGAGCTGGAGCCAGAGCCGTAGGCGACGATGACGCGCCTGCCTTGCCCTTGAAAGCCAGCGCCAAGTAGTTCTCAGGCGGTTGGCAGAGCACCTTGGCCGGGTGGATGACCTCGCAGTTGTCGCGCGTTGAAGCGCCGCCACCTTGGAACGCCAGTTGCTTGGCCACCTTGGACGGAATGGCAGGTGTCACCCCGAACGGTGAGAGAACCGCAATGGACGCTGGAGGCACGAGTCCTGGCTGCTGGTGCTGGTCGTCGTCGCCATCTTCGCAGTCCATCGCCTCATAGGATGGGGCTGACGGGGAGTACAGTGGCGAGACTGGCGGCGTGGAATGGGCTGCTAGCATCAGAGTGTGACCCGCGCCTCCGTTGAGCTGCGAACCTAGGTACGCTGGTTGCATGACCTGCTCTGGTTTCATTGGCGACGCTGAAGATGGAGCGATGGCGTAGGGGAACGTGACGCCAGCCATGTCCGGAGATGCCGAGATGTGATCCTGACACATTCCGCAGAACGATTCCGAGACCGGGTTCAGAAACGTGCACTGGCGGCAGCCCCACTGCTGCGGCATGGGTGCGAGGATCTCCTCGTAGGTTGTCGCGTCCTCCACGACGACAGCGTGCGCCTCGACGACTTCGCTCTCGATCTGCTCGTAGGCCATTGCATCGTGCTGTGCTCGGTAGTGGTAGTAGCTCTCGACTGTGGTCTGGTCCGACGCAACAGCAACCTCGGTGGTTCCGGCGGCGACGTGATCGTAGTAGCCAGGGGGCGGGCACAACTCGGCTGTGTGATCCTGAGCCTCAGTGTGCTCGGTGGCTTCAGCGGTGTAGTCATAGTACCCAGCTCTCGCTGGGATACTGTACTGCTCATATTGCTGTTGCTCCTCGTCGGCTGATGACATTGCAGCTTCTTGTGCGTTGTAGTACGCCTCATTGCCAACAGCAGCAGTGTCTGCAGGGGACGAGTCATCAACCGGCCATTCAGAGTGGTGTTCACAGGCTGCTCTGGCTTGGTGCTCGTCACCCTGAGCAGATCCGTAATCGTAACACTCCGCATAGCCATTCGAACTGTCGGCTTGCTCTTGGTGGTACTGCTGCTGCTGGAACGGCGTTTCATCAAGAACCTTCTGCACGGCGATCTTGAGTCGCGATGGGATCTGCAGCCTGTGGTTCGAGCGGAACAAAGGAATCAATAGGGAGCACATCATACAACTTGGGGTTCACAGACAGAAAGGTCGCTTACGAGTGCCATTCTTCGGTCGCGAGCTGCGCGATGCGCAAGTCCCCCGCCGTCTGGAACCAGTGCTTGCTGTTCCCATCCATTCCAGTTTGTTAGATACGAAGCCAGCAGTAGTGATAACAAAGAGCCATTGCAGCCGGTCTCGCTTACTTGACGAGGTAGTCGCAGATCCTCTGGATCTCGTCGCCGCTGCTGCTCTTGCCGATGCGCTCGGCCGCGTACCAGAGCACGTCGGCCGAGGCCACCTCGTCCGCAATCGCCTTCTCCATACTTCTCTCTCTCTCTCTCTCTCTCTCTCGCTCGCTCGCTCGTCACCACCCTTGGATCGTTCTTCCACACTGACGGGAGACAGTGAATGCAGAGAGACAGAAACGCTATTCAGTCAATCAATCGCCTTCGCTTTCTTAGGAGCATTCCGGAAGCTCACCGCGAATGGCTACAAATAGCTCTATTGAGAACGGTTGTCGTCATTACTGACCTTCGCTCATAGCTTCTTCCTCGACATCAGATCATCACTCGGCGCCACCAAACACGGCCGCAACCCCACTCCCATCGTGGTGCTTGAGTCTCCGATGCGACTCGAGCCGCTTCTGAGACGTGTAGCTCCTCGTGCAGCCCTCAATATCGCAGTCAAAGCGCGGCTTCGCTGACTTCTTCTGGTTCTTGTTGTTGGCACCAGTCACCACGGTGGACGTGGCTTGCTCTGGATGTTCTTCTTTGACGTGCTTCTTGATCTGCGCGAGGCTCGCGAACGTTGCGCCACAGGCATTCTCATCCTCACATTTGTATTGCTCATGCAGCCTCTTGTGCTCGTCCACTTGAGCCCGTGACGACAGCACCTGGTTGCAGCCACAGGCATGACAGAGCCGCGCTGTAAATGGGATCTGAGTGATCACTAGCGCGGTCGAGACATCGAGGCTGTCCGGGTCCTGCTCGAGAAGCCGGCGCTGGTGGGTTGTGTTGATCGCGCGCTGTCGCTTGCGCAGCCTGCGGCGCGCCTCCCAGCGCTCTCTGTACATTGTGCGCCAGTCGTGATGGTACTTGGGGCCATGGCTGCAATACACAGGCTCAATGTCTCGTGATGTGAGTGAAAAGAACAGCCCCTGCCACAGTCTACCAGATCTGCTGATCTCGGCAAAGCCTTGGCAGACCTGAGCGAGTCGGCAGAGCCGCTTGGCGCTCATGAACGAGCACACGCGCTCCATCACCTCGGGCAGCAGCAGCACATTGAGCTTGCACTCTTCGGCCTCTGCGTCCAATAGAGCACCGGTCCTGCGCTTCTTGTGTTTGTTTTGCTGATGATGGTCATACAGCGTGCCTATTAGCAGCCGCTTAAGCGAACTGATCTCTAGCTCCCCGTCACTGGATGAGCTTAGAAGCTTGTCAATGTGGCTGGGGGCGATGAAGTGCGGTCGGAGCAGCAGCATCTGTCGCACAAACACACCGTCGGCGTCTCGAAAGGCGATGTGCGAGGTCTGAAGCCTGTCGACTGCGATCGAGAGCTCTTGAAGCTGGTCTCCGTTCGCTTGGCAATGCTGAACAAGCCGATGATGGTGCTCTTCGTAGTCGGCGATGAACGACGCGAGGTCCTCATCCGAGAACGCGAACCAGTGCTTCCACAAGATCGCCATCCACTCGATGGGCATGGCGTAGAAGTCCTCGCTGGCGATTTCGCCACTGAAGCGATCCTGGAAGTTGAGCAGCGCCAGGTACGGGTTTACATCGTCGGGGTCGTGGTCTTCACAGCTGCTGTTGCTGGTGGTACTTGCCACGGCCTCGGAGCGGTAGATCGCGACGTACACCATGAAGAACAGTGTCTGAACGCGTGCTTCTTGGTCCGATGCTACTGCTGTATACGTGTCCAGGAGCTCACTGAGCAGCTGGAAGATCGCGTCCATGGGCACCAAGTCCACATGCGCACTGAAGCCCACGATGAACTGGAGCAGCGACCTGTTGTTGCGCAGATTCTGGATCAGACTCGTCACGATGCTGCCAGCGAGGCCCTTCACGAACACACTCGCCACGCCAGTGAAAATCGCTAGTCCAGTTGGCACAGCCTTGTCATCTGAGGTTGACACTGAGTCTTCGCCTTGGTCGCTGGCGCTTAATTCCATGATGGAGTCCACTATGGAGCTCTCGAGAGCCTGTGCTGCGATCTTCTTGGAGCGCGGACAGCAAAACATAAACTCCTGAAGCCCCGAGAAGAACTTGTCCATGAGCAGATCGGCGTAGAACGCCGCGCTCTTGAGGTCTTCATGCGCTACCTGGCTAGTGGGTGTGACGGTCTCCAGCACTTTGCTGCGAACTGTGAAGCGCAGTATAGAGCTCAATAGCGACAGCATGACAGCTTCTACTTGGTCGGCGGACACTTGGACTAGGACAACTGGGGTACCGCTGGAGCCTTGAGAGGTAGTGCTACTACTGCCGCCGAGGGCTTCCATGAGCCGCCACAGCCCGACGACGTGGGCGAAGTTGCAAGTCGCGCGCGGAGTTGTCGCCTCTAGTGACTGCTTTTCTACTGTGTACGTGTCAAGCACTTGATCGAGCACCTGTGGGAACCGCCTCGCCATGCGCTCCATGATCGGGAAGAGCGTATCCCACGTCGAGAAGCAGGGCATCGCGTGGTACGCTGGCTTGCGGTCGCGCCACTCGCACTTGCGGCTGAGCGTGCCCAAACGCAGCGTGCACGGCCTGAACAACTGGTCGCAGAGCAGCACGATCACTAGTCTCGCGGGTGCCAAGTCTTGTTGTGCAGCGAAATGCTCCTCTGCGCACCGCAGCAGTTGCCCACAGAGCAATGCCGTCACGCCGCTCTGCGCGGCGCTGCGCGTCAGCCACTGCGCCTGTGGATCGCGAAACACGTCGCGCACGTTCTCCGCATTGCGCTGCACTTCGCTAGCAGGTGTCACTGCTGAACCAATGATGCACTTGTGATTTGGTGCGTGGAAGAGCTCGTCGGCGAATGCGCAGAGCTCGGGCAGTTGCTCTCGGATCGCCTTGGGGTTTGCCAAAGCGTGGTGCAGCAGCTGCGACTGGAACACGCGGCGCGTGGCGACGCTCACCACCTCGTTGAGCGATTGCAGCAGCGAGCGCTGCCGCTGGCGTTCGGTTGCTGGGGTCTTCGCCGCGCGTCGCTTCGCCCCCAGCTGGGCGACGTTGTCACCGTCGGCAATCATCTTCTTGCGAAGAGCTCCAGTCGAGTCGCTTGGCGCATCAATCGACAATGAGACACTGTCGCCAGCCAGATGCTTGTGATTGGCTACTATGTTTAGCATATCGACCCTCGCTTTCACCCAATGACATCCATCTCTGGGAAACAGCCATTCTCATTGGGTAAAACAAATACGAACGATTTTGTCCAATGGAGACAAAGTGAACCCACATCAAAAGCGATTTTTCGTGACAAGCAAGCCAAGAGAATCCACCTTTCAGCAGATCATCGTCAACAGGGCACAGCACAAGAGCAATCTGCCGAGCTGCGAGAGAGCAGCACTGTGATCTATCGGCTCATGTGCAAGGATTCCATTTCGTGCTTTGCTGTTTTGCATGCGTCGCCAACTTCTGCTGGTTCTGTTTCTGTTTGCTACTGCCTTCCCTAAAATATCAGAGCAGAAATAGGATGAAATCCAAGCGTCTCATCAGCACAGAGTATATTTACAGCCAACTACTTCATTCGCCACCATAGCAGACGCATTTGCCGACATCACTTTTGATCGATTCAACTGTGTTTAGAAGTGTCCCTTTCTTCCAAGTGGCTGATGACTTTTGCGACCTGATTTTTATTGACGAAAGCCATTATTTGTTTCCCCCCGAAAGTATGTATTTTGGGACTTTGCAAATTTGAAGGGTCGGTCGGCCATTTTCATCCGCAATTCCCATAACAATCGTGAAACCCAAGAGCTCCGCTGCTCGGTCGCTCGCCATGAGCTCCGCCGCCATTAACGCCCGCGCAGCAAAAGCAGCAGCAACAACAGCTCGCATGACTGCACCCGCGCAGACGCAGCCACAGCCGCCGTCCCAGCTGCGCTCGCTGTCGCCAATGGACGCGTCCGCAGGCGAACACACGGGCTCGTCTGCCTCATCTCCGGTCGGAGGTGGCGGCGATCTGCAGTCTCAGTCTCAACACCCAAGCGGCAAGCTGCTGCTGGGTCAGGTGCGCAGGAACGGCTTCGGGCGGCCCTTTGCGCGCGACCAGGTGATCTCGTGGATCGGCCACAGCGTCTCGGCCGCGTGCTTCTACGCCGCGGCGATCAGTCTGCTCGTGCAGGGTGAGCGCGAGGGTGCGCACGGGGTTCACTCACTGGTGAGTCTGTTTATGATGCTTAGGGCTCATTGGCTGCGGTGCACTGCTGACAGCGAAGACTGACAAGTAATGCGTATTGTATGTTCATGCAGACACTCATCGCTCTGGCGACCCATGTACCAACCTTCCTGCTGCTGCTGGCTTCGTGGATCTCCTGCGAGAGCATTGACCCGTCGAAGGACGTGGCGGAGTCACTGCCGCGCGGCTGGCTCGGCATTAAGCTCCGCGGTGCGCGATGGGAGAAGGCGCGCTACTGTGCATTGTGTAGGAAGACTGTCCCGGGACTCGATCACCACTGCACCTGGTAAGGCTAAGCACCCGATTGCCTACCGCGATCCCATTGCATTGCGCTTATCTAACGCTCCTCGTCACTCGATTAGGCTCCAGACGTGTGTGGGCAAGGCCAACTATGCGCAGTTCTTCACGATCGCGTGCACGGGCGCAATGCAGTTCCTGTCACAAGCGCTATTTGCAACCTTCTGCCTCGTGTGGCTCGACCTACCCTTCGAGCACGCGAGCAGCTCCGCGAGCCTCGTGACGCAGGGCCTGCTGATCGCGTGTCTGCTCATCTCCGTGCCGTGCACCATGATGTACTTCATCCTGCTGGGCTTCCACGTCTGGCTCGCGTGGCTCGGCTACGGCACGTACGAGTGGATGCTGCGCCGTCGAAAGCAAAAGTCTGCGGCCCGCAAGGCGCGCGACGCCATGAGCAAGAAGCTCTCGAGCGCCTCGTCCGACAGCTTCTCGGCTTCATCTGGCTCCACGAGTGAAGCTGCTGGCGGTGCAATGACAACTGGCAGCAGTGCAGGACGACCAGCGTCCGACTCGGTCGTCAGCACGGACTCGCGCCACCTGTCGTCGATCGGCAGTGACAGCAATTTTGTGAGCGCGGACGGCGGCCGCGGCTCGCGCACCAAGAGCGCAGACCTCACTGCGCTTTAGAACGTTGATAGCCCTGGGAAGAGCTTAGCTTAGAGCGAACGAGAGAGAGAGTCGAGAGAATCCCGCTCGACGGCAGGAAACCTGTAATATAGAGACTGAATTGAACACCAACCCGCCGTGTTCGTGCGGTTCGCTGGTGCATTTTGTCGTGTGTGTGCGTCTTTCCACAGTGGCGCTTTGCTCTATCTACTGCTGCTTGACCTGCTTGACGGCCTCCTCCACGCGCTTGTGCAGCGTCGGCAGGATCTTGATGTGCGAGTCCACGCAGCCGCTCACGCAGCTCTCCATGCCCTTCTGCGCGCTCGCCATCTGCGAGTCGCTCGGCTGGCCCGACGCCGGGAGCATGTCGCGCGCGCGGTCCTGGCAGTCCATCGCACAGCGCTGAAGGCGGTGCTGCTCATAGCACAAGCAATGACATCATGACGCGTGCGTGTCAGTATGCGATCACGGTGTCTTCGAGCCATCTGTGAGATGGCAGACAGCGGAATCGGAGCTCACCTGGAAGGACTGCATCTCCTGCTGCAGGTAGTTCTGCACCTGCTGCATGGGCATCTGGCAGCGCTCGACGCACTGCTGCAGCTGCTCGGCGCTCCAGTTCTTGTTGTCGAAGCACTTGGCGCTGCACACGTAGCCGCCCTTCTGCTCATTCATTCATTCCCAACCGCAATCGCCCCGACATGTCAGCCACACACACAAAGCCACACACACAAAGACGCGCGCAAGCGCACCTGCAGGTCGCGCAGCACGTTGCGATCGAGGTTGTCCATCATCTTGGTCACCGCGTCGTTCATCTTGCTCTCCGCCATCGTCACGCTCCTGCTGCTTTGATTTGGCTTGCTTGCTTGCTTCCCAATTGCTCAATCATTCATGTCTTGGTGCAAATCAAGCGTACCTAGTCGAGGCGCTCATTTACAAATCGCAATTAGCCGAGTAGCACTCATCAAAAGGCAGGATACACTGCGCGAACGAAGTAAACGGGCGAACCGAACCGCACGTTTTTCGGAACAGAAGGGGGCAAAATGGAAACACGATCCAGCATTCATCCGGCCATTCGCACCCAAGGACGCCGAGCTTCGAACGGCACCCTCTCTTCTCTATTGACATGGCGGCTGTGATTGAGAGCAAGGAGATGCAGCTGGGCGCGTGCTACGGCCGCTACAAAGGCTGGAAGGGCGTCGGCGCCGTCGCAGCAGCGGAGCCAGAGGCGCCAGCAGCAGCCGACAGCGAAGAGCTCCCGGAGCCAGCGTCCTCATCCGCAGAAGAACTGTCAGCTGACGCTAACGCTGGTGCTACTGCGGCTACGACTCCTGCTGTTGCCGTGGCGCCGACGCCAGCACCGCCAGGAGCTATCGTGGTGCAGTTTGAAGCCATGGCGCGCGAGGATTTCCGCGTGGGCTTTGCGCCGCCGCGCGTGGGCAAGGAGCCGAGCCAGTGGGCGTACGAGGTCGCGGTCGGCTTCAGCGGGAACACGGAGGTCATCTGGCGCAAGAACGTCTCTTCCAAGAGCGGTAATAGCAACACGGGCGTGAAGGAGGTGGACCTCGTCAAGGTGTTTGCGGGGCGCACGTGCTCGCTGCAGGACTTCGTCTCGTACTGGATCGTGGTGCAGCAGGGCGTGCTCGTGTTCGGCCTCGGCGCGCAGGTGGGCGTCGACACGATCGCCAAGTACGTGGACGACGAGAGCGTCGCGGCTGTGCAGCAGGTCGCGCTCACGACGTGGGACACGCCCGCGACGTTCCGCAACGTCGTGTACACGCCCGTGTACGACGCCCCGCTGGATGTCGCCAGCATGTTGCCCGGCACGATCGTGCGCGCCGACCCGTCGGGGAACGTGGACCTCGTGACTACGCCAGAGCGTGAGGAGTACGAGAAAGCTTTTGAAGCGGCGAAGCGCCGTGCTGAGCGCTTTGGCGGCGAGTTCGTGGCTCCGGCCATCAAGACGTTCATCGACCCGAAGACGATCCGCAAGCTGCAGCGCACGGGCGCCGTCGAGCCGGGTTTCGCGACGGGCTTCGACCTCACGAGCCAGGACGAGATCAGCAAGCGCGAGCAGCGCATGAAGCGCTTCAACACGCCCGAGTTCGCGCTCGAGTACTCGACGGAGACCGTGCGCGCGCTGAGCGAGGGCCTGACGCAGGAGCAGTGGGCCGAGAAGCAGAAGGACAAGGAGAAGCTGCGCGAGCGCGCTCTGAAATTCGGTCTCTCGGTGGACCAGCAGGGCGCGAAGGAGATCGAGCTCACGCCCGCGAACGGCAAGGTGCTCAAGGAGCGCTGTGATGTTCGAGGCGACACCATGGTCGAGTTCCGCGAGGACGCGATCCACATCTACTCGCTTGACGACCGCTTCCAGCAGGTGCGCACGAGTGACGTGCTCGCGTATTTTGTTGGCTACGGCCCGTCCTACGTCGAGTGGATCAACGACAGCTCGTGCACCGTGGTGTTCGAGGATCCGTTCACGGCCGGTCGCGCGCTCGTGAGTCTGAGTCAGGAGATCCCACCGCAGAGTAAGAAGACCAAGTCTGAGGCTGAGTCAGCCACGGCTGAAGACGTTGAGATGGACGGAGAGGCTAGCGCCAGTGGTGAACCAGCGGCTGTCAAGGAAGAGGATGGTGAAGTCCCAGATGAGGACTTTAACCGGTCGGCGTGGCGCTTTGGCCTCCCCATTGGGAGCAGCTCGCAGCCGAGCCACAAGAAATGGCGTCTGCTGCTGCGCAAGGCCACGGAAGACGACTTTCCGGCGGAGAAGACGGAGAAGAAGTACCACGAGCGAGGCAGCAACGGACGGCACCTGCAGCAGCGCGGCCGTGGCCACCGACAGGAGCGAGGTCAAGAGCGTAGTGGCGGCGGCGCGATGCCGAGTCGCTACAACAGCAGCAGCAGATCTAGCGGTGGTGGTCGCGCGCGAGCGCATCCGTACAGCAACAATGAGCGAAGTGGAGGAGGCCGACGTCGTGGGGACCGGAGAGAGCCGCGCGACTTCGACGACGACCGCGACGACGACCGTCGAGACACGGGCAAGCCGTCGGACCGCATCCGCGTGAACGACGACGGCTCGATCAACTTTGTGCGTTCCGGCGACAGCACTGCGAAGAGCGAGAGTGGCCCTGTAGCATCAGCGCCAAGTGAGGCAGCCAACTGAGTTCCCGGGCGAGTGAGCCAATTGCTCACGCCACTTTGCGTCATATAACAATAGCCACCATGCAAGAAGATTTTACGGGTATACGAATAAATAAACAGCTTGCACATTGTTACCTACAGCTCCATGACGCATCCGTACCACATTGACTCCAACGCAGAACTGGGCCTTCTCACGACTTCACGGACAGTCTGGCTAAACGGCTGACTGACTGGCTGGTTATTATGGAAGAAACTTGGCGCTGACGGCTTCGCGGCAGTAGGGGCACTCGCCGAAGACCGTGTTGAACGACTGACGCGCCGTGGGCAGCGCCTTGAGCCAGTCGAAGAGGC
>JAASFQ010000612.1:0-17874 GCA_023333845.1 Globisporangium polare | reverse complement strand
TAGAGCCAAGTAGTGAGGGATCGTGGTCGCCGAGAGCTCCATGCGCATTGCCTTCTTCTTCTCCGGGTCCTGCTCGCGGAAAGACGGCATGATCTGGTCTTGCGTTTCTTCAAGTCCATTGATGAGCTCGTCGATCTTGAGGGACGCCTTTCAGATTTATGTTGATTTCAGCCACTCACCGGATATGATGATGTTCTGGTGTCAGGATGAGTACAATCATCTGAGTGAAGGTTGGCTGGAGCCAGAGAGCTCAAGCGCTCAAACAGCATAAGGTGCATGAACTAATTTAAGGACAGGACGAGTTAAAGGAGCCCGCAATCGAGACGAGCTTTCTGTACAAATCCTCCAAGGCCTCTGTCGGAGTATGCCATCTCTTCTCATTGCAGCAGTTTCTCGAGGAGGCAGGCTTTCCCAATATCTGCGATGAATTGTGTTTCATGCAGGTGGAGAGCTTACTCGTATGCAGAGTTCCATCCAGTCCGAGGCAATAAGCGTCTGGAAATGGCGCGAGATCTGCTGCTGGATGGCCCAAAGGAAGGAAGTGATGATCTCCTCGTCGACGGCTCCTCAAACGGTGTGGATGTGATTACAACCACACAAACCTGAGAGTGCTGGTCAACATGGATCTTCACTTGAAGTGGCTCCGAGCTCTCAAGAGCTCCCACGCAGCACGAGTGCAAATGAGAAGACGCCTTCACAGGTTGCATCGGCGTATTCTCATGCACTCCTCTTGTTCAATCTCCCATAACTGTAGAGGAGAAAGAAGAAAGAGAAGAAAAGAAGCGATGCCCAAAGAGAGTCTCGGCTCGAAGTTGTAATGCGACCGTCGTGTCTTGAACAAAACAGCAACCAACGATTTGCAAACTTATCAAGGCATTTCGGAAGCTCGTGGTGCTACGGAGATTTTCCCTGGACGAATGTTGGGCACTGTAGCGTTATGCTGGGCTGGTGAAGCGTTCGTCGCTACTGCTCGTTCATCTCGATTGCGATTGCTCCGAAGGAGATGCAGAAGTCGAGGTCAAGAAGGAGGGAGGGAGATCTCGACTGCGAAAGCAATTGTAGACCTTCAACCTGTGCTGGCACTTGCTTGCTCCCTCTGCGGTTTGAGAGTTCGAGTCGTGCGGCTCAAAATGTCAACGAGTCTTCAATCTTGCTGCAGTAGCTTAGCTCTATTTGGCATCCCTCAAACGCGCATCGGACGACGTCCAGGAGCAGCTCTTGCTGCTTGGAGCAAGCCCTCCGAAGACACCTCATTGATACGCAAAAATGAGTGCAGCGCATTCATTCGAGCAAGCGCCATGGAGACTTCTGCTGTCTCTTAAACGTTTGCTAGCATGTTGGCACGAGCGTTGAAAGCTCCAAGTGGCACC
The DNA here is from genome assembly GCA_023333845.1 of Globisporangium polare. Taxonomy (NCBI): domain Eukaryota; phylum Oomycota; class Peronosporomycetes; order Pythiales; family Pythiaceae; genus Globisporangium; species Globisporangium polare. The sequence goes on along the minus strand of JAASFQ010000612.1, from coordinate 16,504 downwards.
CAGTTCTTCTTTGCAGTTCGACCTGACGCCAACTCGGGCCATTCTGCCATCTCGGAAACCCTGGAGCATGTGACGAGCAGCTAGCATCTTGCAGCGAACATACTCGAACGGTGTGAGCCTCATGGCGAGCTGCTTCACTGCTTGCGCATGCCATCGGCCGGAGTCCATCGGATCTCCTCATCAGCTGCTGCTGCTGCTGCTGATTGCGTGCGCTGCTTGACATTTCGTTTCATAATGTCAAGTATCGAAGAGGTGTAATATTGCGCTGCTGTCGATAGTTTAATCAAGTCATCGCGTGAGCTGAGGAAATCGAATCGAAGAAGAAAGGGACATTCGAACAGCTCCGACTCGAAACTTGACAGGCTCCGAATCGAAGCCTGAAAAGCTCCCAGTTCAATGTGATTCCGATCTATTCTCTCTCTTCATTGGCTGATAAGTGAATTGAAAAATGTGCATCTTGGCCAATCGCATGGTCGCATCAAATCGACACGAACGTGTATCTCTATGTATCCGAAAAGACGTCGCTTCCCGATAAATATGAAAAAGGGTTTCCCATTTTCCGCCTGCATCGAAAATGTCGCGGGACAGTTCTCCCGTCATCTTGCAACCTCTACTGCTGAAAAGACGTCGAGTTGCGAAATGAGAACTGATGACCCCACTCGTTTCCCGACAAGAGTGTCTGCCTGGAGGCAACGATGGGATAAGCGGCAGCCCAATGGACGATCGAGTCTCCGCCAGCCAGCACATCGAGCGAGCGAGTCACCCGAGGCCGGCGCATCGGCGGAACGAGGGACCGAATCAGCTCCTTCTCCCTTTCTCCGCCCGCTCATTGATCCACTCGCCGCTGCGCCATGGACACCCGAAGCGCTCTTCGCCGACGCCAGCGCCCCAGCAGCAGCAGCTCCGGCATGCGATTCGCGACCGTCGCGCTGACTCTAACACTACTGCTGCTGCTGGCGGCGTCAAGCGCCACCGCCACTGCCACTGATGAGCGCGCGCTCATCGAGGCCGAGGCGCAGCAAGACATCCTGAACGACGACGCGCCTTTCCTCGACATCCACGAGAGCCACGCGTGCGAGTCCACGACCGACTGCATCGCGCTCGGACTGCAGGACATGATCTGCCGCAGCAGCGTGTGCGTGGAGGACAAGCTCTTCCCGCTCTCGCGCATGGAGATCAGGGGCTCGATCGGCGCGTTCATCGCGAACGTGCTCGCCGCGGGCTCCGGACTGGGCGGCGGCGGTCTGCTCGTGCCGCTCTACATCCTGCTCATGGGGCTCTCGTCGCACGAGGCCATCCCGCTGTCCAAGGCCACGATCTTCGGCAGCGCGATCGCGAGCTTCATCATCAACGTGCGCAGCAAGCACCCGCTGTCGCGCAACCGGCCGCTCATCGACTACGAGACGATGCTCATGATGGAGCCCATGACACTCGCGGGCACGATCATCGGCGTGAACATGAACGCGGTCTTCCCCGAGTGGCTCATCACCGTCTGCATCGTGTGGCTGCTGTCCAAGACCGCGTTGCGCACGTTCGCCAAGGGCATGAAGATGTGGAAGGAAGAAGGCGCAACCGACACGCAGACGGCCGCAGACATCGTCGCGTACTGGAAGCTGCTGCCGCACGAGAGTAAGTTCAAGCAGTTCCAGGTCGTGGCACTCGCGTACCTCAAGTGGAAGAGCTACAAGCGCCCCACCAAGGACGCCAAGGTCGCGTTCTCCAACCCGCAAGAGAGCGAGCTCCAAGTGGTACGAATGATACGCATATGCGCCATATTGTTGCCTAATAAGTTGGTGGCTAACTAAATGTCTCTCTCTCTTGTCTGATCAGATCTCGAGCAGCAGCACGGTGGACACGGAGGAGGACGTCGACACCAGCGACAACGAGGACGAGTCGCTCATCAACGCCGGAGTGAAGAAGCGCGTGATCGTCTCGGGCCCTGTGCGCAGCGTCGACGAACTGACGGAGCTGCGCAACCGCGTCCCCTTCGCGGACTTGACCGTGCTCTTCTTCACGTGGGTGGGGCTCGTGCTCTTCTCCATGGCCAAGGGCGGCCACGGGTCGCCCAGCGTCATCGGTCTGGCGTGCGGAAGCTTCAGCTACTGGCTCTTGATCGCGCTCTCGTTCCCATTCTTCGCCGGCTCGACGCTCTACTTTGGCGCCAAGATCGCGCGCTTCCACACGCAGCTGCAGGCCGCCGGGTACCAGTACCTCAAGGGCGACGTGGTCTGGGACCGCGACGCGATCCTGAAATACCCGGCGCTGTGCACGCTCGCGGGCCTCGCTGCGGGTCTGCTAGGCATCGGCGGCGGCATGGTGAAGGGCCCGCTGCTGCTCGAGATGGGGCTGCACCCGCAGGTGGCGTCGGCCACGTCGTCGTCCATGATCCTCTTCACGTCCTCGGCCACGACGATCCAGTTCATCATCCTGGGCACGCTCTCGGTCGAGCACGCGCTCTGGCACGGCATGGTCGGCTTCTTCGCGGGCATCGTGGGCCAGCTGGGCATGGGCTACCTGATCCGCAAGTACCGCAAGGCCGCGTTCGTGATCCTGCTGATCGCGGCGGTCGTGGGCGTCAGTGGTGTGATCATGGGCGTGCTGGGCGTGCAGCGCATCTTTGAGATTGGCATCGGCGGCTTCCGCTCGCTCTGCATTGCATAGATAGAGTAGATTTTTGGATATTGAAGGAGAAAAGGGGGAATAAGCGAAAGGTGACGACGTCGTTTATCTCTCTCTGCTGTTGACTCGGTGAGTCGGAGCGCGAGAGAGAGATGCGTGTCGTGTGCCTGGAGCGAAAGTATATTAACTTAAAAACAACAACGACACATGAACATTTTGAAAGCCATCTTGCTGTTGAGCGTGCATTCGAGCGTTCGGTGGGCTTGGAATGACCGACCCTCCACGCCAAGGTCGCTTCGATCAAGGCCTATGAACTGCATTGAAGACATTCGTGCTGGATCGCACCGAGTTGTCGGAGCAGGCTTCCTTTGGTGTAAAGAATCTCCATAGCGTGTGAGTTTGAGATTTGGTGAGGTATTCGATGTGCTTTCGTCACGCAAGACCACCGTGAGCAGCTCCCTCGAAGAATTGGCGAATGTTAATGAGATCGTCGCGATCGAGTAAAGAGCTGTCGAAGACCACCCTCGAGCGAGCTATGCATAGTTGTCCTGTTTGGTGTGGACAGAGGAGTTCTCTGCGTCGCTCGAGGAGACCATCCCCGAGTTTGGTGCAGCAGCGTCCTGCAGGTCTTCCATCCGCATTTCAACCCATTTCAAGACGGTGGCAATGTTTAACAGATCTTCTCAAATGGGTCGACGTGAACACACGGGAGGACTCTGGCTGAGCCCAGGACTGGCGCCAGCCTCGAGTCATGCTCAAGATGGCAGGCGCCAGGCTGATGCAACACTGAAAGAGGTGAGCAGTGACAGAGCACCAATACCAAAGACGCAAAGGAGAGGCAGCGAGCAAAATGGAAGCGTGCACAAAAGCGGGGGCTCTGTTGAAGCAGCAACTGTTTATTTGCTTTAGAAGTCACCCCCGGTGAGGGAGGACCAGCAGAAGCAGGCAAACCACCAAAATAATCCCAGCATTCCAGCAATTCTCACTATTGAACCCAGTCGGAGATCGACTCGTGAAGCCGAAGAAGCGTTTGTTGTTGTGACGAGACACTGCAACTTACTTCTTCTCGAGGATGCCGACGGTGCGGCCGCGACGGCCCGTGGTACAGGTGTGCTGGCCACGCACCTTGAGTCCCCACCAGTGACGAAGACCACGGTGAGCGTAGATCTTCTTGAGGCGCTCGAGGTCCTCACGGAGCTTGCCCTGGAGGTTGTTGGCCACGACCTGCGAGTGCTTGCCCGTCTTGTAGTCCTTCTTTCTGTTCAGGAACCACACTGGGATCTTGAACTGGAGCGGGTTCTGGATGATAGCGACAATGCGTTCGATCTCATCGTTCGAGAGCTCACCGGCACTGTAAAGTGACACAAGGTACAGGGGGAGCGTTAGTTTGGATGAAGGTGAACTGGCCGTGGCGGTGGTAATAGAGGGAGGCAGGCGTACCGCTTGGTGATGTCGACTTCGGCCTTCTTGCAGAGCATGACGGCGAAACGACGACCCACACCCTGGATGGCGGTCAGAGCGACCCAGACCTTGCGGCGACCATCAACGTTGGTGTTGAGAATACGAAGGATGTGTTGGAAATCTGGTCCGATGACAAGCGACTGCGCAACAACAACCGCACACACAAGAAGACCACATTCCGGTTAGAGACGGGTGTGCACAAGAGTATCCCCGTGCGAGGTGGTGGTGGAGCACATGGAAACTCCTCGCAGATGGAGGCATGCGCTTGCAGTGCTCGTGGTGGGTTGGAAACAGATCGGGAAGGGAGGGAGGAGGCGCTCATCGACTTCTGCGACTGCACCGCACCATGCGCTCACTGGAAGGAATGCTCCATGTCTGCTCCGCTCGTCACTCGCGTACTTGATCGCTGCACGCTTTAATCGCGTGAGGTACTGCGTTGTGCATATCTCGCTCATCGACCGATCTGCTATTGGAGGTGAGCTCGTCCTTCTGCCGAGCTCTGCCATCGCCGTCGCCACTCCACCTGATCTCTCCACCACTGCTTTCTCCATATCGTCCATCCGCATGCTCGTGTCCCTCTCCCCCTTCCTGTCCCGCTGCTCGCCAGTCCTCCTTCACGCACGCGACACACGCCGCCGCCATTCGCTCGGGCCTGCCTGTAAACTTACCATGGTTATTGATGCTTTTGCTTCTGGCAGTGGGAACAAAGTGGAAACGCCGGCGGCCGCGGAATCCAATCGCCGCTCATGCGGGCGTGACTGGCCAGAGGCGGCTATCTTCGTTTCAGTATGCTCGCCAAAATGACTGGCAGTCACGAGAGCTGGTGGCTGCGCCACTTAAAATGCGGGTTCCAAAAGCATTTTTCCCGCCAATGAAAGCGCTCGACGTTCTGTTTTCTGCCAATGGATTGGATGCAAGGGGAAGGGTCAGTTCGGCGCCTTCTGTATTCGTTACGACAGGGCTATCCGTTCTCAGAGGCTCTCAGCAGTGCTGCTTTTGACACGAGAGCGCTCTTCTATTCAAATGACGCACGGTGTCCGTCGTGTAATTACGCGTTCCGGCAGCTTGCCGAGCTGCTCGTAAAAACAAGCGACAGCTCGCTTTCCTTTTTACGAAGATATGAAGCTTCCTCCCCTTGCTTGCTGTCCTGGAAGAAGGGGAAGAAATCTTACGCGAACGCCTGAAGCTCGCAAGCAAGATCCTCTGAACGCCACCTCCCGCCATACACCCCCCTCAATCGGCCTTCTGAAGCACGATGACGGACTTCCGACGCACGCAGAACACCTTCGGCGACGCCTTCCCCACGGAGGACGCGCTCCACGGCGGCTTCAACTTCGACAACGTCCGCCGCAATGACATGCTGCTCAGCTCGAACGCCATGGGCGGACAGAAGATCAAGGCCATGAAGACCGGCACGACCATCGTCGGCGTCGTCTACAAGGTGCGTTTGCGATCAAGGAGTTCCATGGGTGTATGTATGATGGACACAGTTGTGCTGACTGTGTTGCTGCTGTTCATTTGTGCAGGACGGCGTCGTCTTGGGTGCGGATACGCGATCCACCGGAGGCAGCACTGTACGTTGACGTGTACTTCAAGCGGGAGTGGCGTAGCTCCATTAAGCCGAGTATGTTTGCTTGTGAACGGAGGGGTCTAATGCTGCTTCGAATGTTTTTGCTATTTTGTTTTGTTTATCTCGTGCGAATGGATGCAGGTCATGGACAAGAACTGTGAGAAGATCCACTACATCGCGCCAAACATCTACTGCTGCGGTGCCGGTACTGCCGCTGACACGGAGAACACCACTGGTGCGCTAATTTCTGCACGTTTTTTTGTTTGTTATCGCTACTATGTCCATGTGGTTAACCGCTTGCGTGATCGCTCCTCTCTTGTGTTCCTGTAGCGTTGATCTCGTCCCAGCTGGAGCTCCACCGATTGGTACGCACTGCTCAGTGTTGGCGTGACGCCATCCTCCGCGTCGTCTTTATTCTCCAGTATGACCACTAACAGATACGCGTTCTCTTTCAATGCACAGAACACTGACACGCAGTCCAGAGTGGTGACCGCGATGACGCTGCTCAAGCGCATGCTGTTCCAGTACCAGGGCCACGTCTCGGCGGCGCTGGTGCTCGGCGGCGTCGACATCACTGGTCCACATTTATACACCGTGTACCCGCACGGCAGTACCGACAAGCTCCCGTTCGTGACCATGGGGTCGGGCAGTCTCGCTGCCATGTCGGTGTTTGAGTACGGCTACAAGGATGACATGACCGTACGTGCTGCCATTTATGACTGTGTGGGTGAGTTTAGTTATTGATGGGCGATCCCGTACCATACTTACAGGAGGACGAAGCGAAGCGCCTCGTGCAGGACGCGATCCTCGCCGGTATCTTCAACGACCTCGGCTCGGGCAGCAACGTGGACATCACGATCATCAAGAAGGTGAACGGCAAGGTGGAGGTCGTGAAGGACATCAACTCGATCAAGCCGAACGAGGTGTCGGACCTGCGCAACCTGATCAAGCGCGACATTGTCACTCACATCCCGCGCGGAGCGACCCGTACGTTGTGGTGTGCTATCAGGAACTTGGTGATCTGTGGTTTCTAACAGCCCTTCTTGCTTGTGACATTGCCTCTTGTAGACGTACTGAGCTCCAAGTTCGAGCCGTTCCCGATCGTTGTTGAAGACGCCGAGCCGATGGACCTCTAAGGTGTCGTGAGAATTTGGAAAATGACGGCCAGACAGACACGCAAGTTCGCGCGAAGCCTCGAGAGAGACGCTGAGATTCGTTCTTCTAGCTGCTTGGGATAGCGAACTGGTCAGAGGGCCAGGAGTCCACACTTTTCTTTCGCGCTTTTTCAATGAAAACCACCGTAAACAACGATTTGCCTTATCCAGCCAGGTTTTTTGCTGTGTGTGTTCTTTTCGTTTGTGTTTACCCATGCTGCTCACCAAACGGATGTGTTTCTGCTTGTTGTAGTCACTAAGTCACTCGACCACTAGCTAAGAGAGCGGCTTTGGCGGGATGACCTGGGCCGTCAGCTGGAGCTTCTCGGCCGTGTCCACCGGGATCGCGTACACCGGGTGCACCTGGCGGATGCGCTCGTACTCTGGGTGGGCGCTCTTCTCGCGCGCAAAGTAGCCCAGCATGCTGAGGCCGCAGATGCCGAAGAACGTGTGGAAGACGTCGGCGACGTTGCCCGGGCGGTCCGCGATGCCGCCGTCGTCCAGGTCCTGGCAGTCCAGGATGAACTGGATGAGCTTCTCCTTGCTGATCCAGTCGAGCTTGCCGATCATGATCAGCGACGCGATGTTCCACCAGCTGTAGCACACGTCTGCCTGCTTCTCTGGACGTCCATTCAGCCCGCCCGAGTCGCACTGGCGCTCGCAGAGCCACCAGCCGAGCAGCTCATCGTCGACGTACTGCGGAATGAGTCAATGTTCATGTAAGCCCGACGAGGACTCTGTGAATGGAAACATGCATGAAGTCCATGGGTACAGTTGGGGACTAATTACCTGGTCCAGCGAGCTCGCAATCGAGAGCGCGCCTGCCGCCGTGAAGATGTGGCCACCGTGCGATTCACAACCTACAACAGCGAACCAGGAGGTTAGTCCAGGCCACGTTGACGACGCACTCGTGGAGGTGTCCACACCATGACGGGCGTCTTACCTGGGATGTTGCCGAAGCCGCCGTCAAAGTTGCGGCACGTGTCGATGTAGGCCGCTGCCCTGGGCACGTCGATGAGGTCCATCTTCCCAAGGATCGAGAGCCCCGAGAGCGCGCAGTACGTGAACTTGGTGTCGATCTCGAGCCACTGGTCGCCCGCGAACGAGCCGTCCTCCTGCTGCAGCGACGCGATGAACTTGGCCGCCTTGTCCTTCTGGATGCGGTCCAGCGCGTCCAGCATCGACAGGATCAGGAGCGCGTGCAGCGTGTAGAGCAAGTGACGGTCGTGGCCGACGTTGCCCGCGAAGCCGCCGTCCGGGTGCTCGCACTGCAGGATCCACGTCACCACTTCCTCTGGGTTCATGTCCTCTTCGCGGCCGAGGAGCGCCATGGCGCCGACCCCCCAGTACATGCCCGAGAGGCGCATGTGCTCGATCATGCAGGACTCAAAGTCCTCCTTCTTGTTCTTCAGCCCCACGAGGTACTTGACGTGCAGCTCCACGTCAAAGCTGCGTGGCGATGTGACAGCGCTGGTGGTGCTGGCACTCGTGGAGGCGTCCGCGTCGGCGGTGACGGTGCTCATGATGGCTCCGCTTTTCTTTCTGGCGATTGTATCTGGGCGACGACACTTTTGCTGGAAAGCGCTTTGGATCGCTTTCTTTCTTTCTGATGGACCTCTTTAGAATCACTTTTGCCAGGTCTCCTGGACGATTTCCGAGCCAAGCACAGCTTCGGAAATCGATGGGGAGCCATCTCTGATTTGCTGAAATGCAGCAGGCGAGATGGGTGGAACAATCCGACAGATTCGAGCGCTCTCATACTGCGCGCAAGCTGTTTCGAAAACCGCGTGTCTTTCGGACATTCTGCTGTTTCTGCCAATCAAGCGTCGAGTCTTCCAGCATCTTCGGGCAATACTGCCAATCGCACGCCTGCTTCTTTCCACGCGCGATCTTCCGGAAAGTCCCGCATTCCGCATTCCGCCTCCTGCCACGCACGCGACGCAAAGACAACCAGTCAGATGAGCAACTTCCCGCAGATCAAGCTCGTGTACTTCCCAGCCGCCGGCCGCGCCGAAGCCGTGCGCCTCGCGTTCCACATCGGCGGCGTGCCCTTCGTCGATGAGCGCATGTCGCGCGACGCGTTCATGAGCACCAAGGCGGCGTTCCCGTTCGGCCAGATCCCGGTGCTGGAGGTGGATGGGCAGGTGCTCGCGCAGTCGCAGGCGATCCTGCGCTACGCGGGCCGCCTCGCCGGACTCTACCCGACGAACGACCCGCTGGCGTCGCTCAAGATCGACGAGATCCTCAACGGCCTCGAGGAGGCGCAGGAGAAGATGTCGCCAGCGTTCCGCGAGCAGGACCCCGAGAAGAAGAAGGCGATGCGCACGGAGCTCGCGGAGACCACGCTGCCTCGCTACTTGACCATCTTGGAAGCGCGCCTCGCCACGTTCTCCAAGTACGCGACTCTGCAGACGAAGGATGTGCTCCTCCACGACACCGCCATCTACGTGTTCGTCAAGAGCCTGCGCGGCGGCTACATCGACCACATCCCCGTGACCGTTGCCGATGGCTACCCGCTCATCGAGCAGTCGTTCCAGAAGGTGGCGACTCACCCGAAGGTGGTGGAATGGTACGCCATCCAGCACAACACGCCCACGCTCAAGCTCACGTACTTCCCTCGTCCTGGTCGTGGCGAGCCGATCCGCTTGGCGCTCTTCCTCGGCGACATCGCCTTCGAAGACGAGCGCATCACACCGGAGGAGCTCGCGCTGCGCAAGCCGTCGCTCCCGTTCAACCAGCTGCCAGTGCTTGAGGTGGACGGAGATGTGATCGCGCAGTCGCTCGCGATCCTGCGCTACGTGGGCAGCCTGTCAGGTCTGTACCCGACGACGAACCCGATCGAGGCGTTCCAGATCGACGAGCTCTTCTGCCTCATCGACGAGCTGCACAACGTGTGGGGACCATCGTTCCGTGAGAAGGACCCGGAGAAGCAGCTCGCGATGCGCAAGGTGCTCGCCGAGGAGACGATCCCCAAGTTCCTGGGCCACCTGGACAAGCGCACGGCGCAGCACACGAGCGGACCGTACGCGATTGGCGCGCGACTGACGGTGGCCGACCTGGCGATCTCCGCGCTGCTGAACGGTCTCTCCAGTGGTCACATGGTGGGTGTGCCTGGAACCGTCGTGGACCCGTTCGAGAACCTGCTGAAGATCCGCGAGCGCGTGCACGCGCACCCGAAGGTCGTCGAGTGGTACCAGACGCACGCGGACCACTGAAGAACCAAGCAAGTGGCTGACGGACTGGAGTGTTGATAGCGTGTAGCCATCTTTTGTTCCATTCACGTGCGCGACGATCGAGGCACTTTGTGTGCAAAATGGATGACATAAAGTGTTGAGAAAAACGATCACGTGTGAATTTTCAGCTTGATGGGTGAGTGACGATGACGAGCCCGCATTGGCGTTAACAGCGTGAACCCTTCACCTTTTCTCAGATGCGAGAGACAATGAGCCACGTCCGTGAGTTTGCAGGCTTCCTCGCAAGCATTCTTGGCAGCCACGAAAGCCAGGAAAGAACGCGCTTCTTGCGAGCTGCTCACTCTGTAATTCGACAAGAGCACGCGAGGCAATTCAACCCACACCAACCACACAGACACACACACAGCCATGAGCGTCTTCCCATCGATCAAGCTCAAGTACTTTGCCCACGAGGGGCTCGCCGAAGCCATCCGCCTGACGTTCTTCATGGGCGACGTCCCGTTCGTCGACGAGCGCTTGACCGAGGAGCAGTTCGCTGAGCTCAAGCCGTCGCTGCCGTTCGGCCAGGTGCCAGTGCTGGACATCGACGATGGGAAGGTGGTCGTCGCGCAGTCCCAGGCGCTGCTGCGCTACGCAGGTCGCCTCGCCAAGCTCTTCCCTGCCAACAACCCGCTCGCTGCGCTCAAGATCGACGAGATCCTGAACGTGCTGGACGAGCTGCGCATCCGCATGGCCGTGTCACTCTCGGAAGAAGACGAGACGAAGAAGAAAATCATGCGCGAGATGCTCGCGCAGGACGTCATCCCGCACTACCTGAACATGCTGGAGCCGCGTCTGGAGCAGCTGAAGCACTCGCCCGATCTCCACAGCAAAAGCAAGGTGTTCATCCACGACATCGTCATCTTCTTGCTCATGAAGAACTTCCGCATGGGCGTCTTGGACTACATCCCGTCCAACATCGCCGAGGACTTCAGCTTGCTCTGCGCATCATTCGACAAAGTGGACGCGCATCCGAAAGTGAAGGAATGGTACGCACTAGCGCACAGTCGCCGTCCACAGCTCACGCTGACGTACATGGACCAACCTGGACGCGCCGAGCCGATCCGCCTGGCGCTCTTCATCTGCGGCGTCGAGTTTGAAGACGAGCGCATCTCCAAGGAAGAGTTTGAGCTCCGCAAGGGCTTGCTGCCGTTCCACCAGCTCCCGGTTCTCCAGGTCGACAGCGAGTTCCTCGCGCAGTCGTTTCCGATCCTTCGCTACGCCGGCAGTGTGTCTGGCGGTGGACTCTACCCAGCGAACGACCCGCTGCATGCTGTGCGCGTCGACGAAATCCTGAGTGCGCTCGACGAATTCGACAACCTGTACACTCAGCCGCTCATCCGCGAGCAAGACCCCGAGAAGAAAGCTGAGATGTCCCGCAAGCTCACGGAGGAGTCGATCCCGGAGATCTTGCAGTTCCTAGACAAGCGCGTCGAGGCGTCAGCGGGATCGTATGCGTGTGGGGACGCACTCACGGTGGCTGACATCGCGATCTATGCAATGGTCTCGTTCCTCAGCCACCCGTCAGGCACCGCCGAGTCCCCCAGCGCTTTCATGGACCCGTTCGACAGCCTCAAGCGCGTCTACAACCAAGTGATCAGCCACCCGAAAGTCGCAGAATGGTACGAAACGCACACTCGCTAAGCGCGTGCTGGTAGCAGACGGTGGCGCGCGAACAACAGCGAATGTTGTGTTGCGTTGAGTTCGTACATGCAACGATCAGTTAGTTGGTAGCGCATTAATTTTATAACCACAGTACCCTTCCACAGCGCTACAACGCCCACCTCCATACGTCAGGGCTTACCGCGTTGCCTCGCTTTCTTGAACCTCGTTTGCACCTGCTGCATGCTTGTCTTTCCGTCGCTCGCGCTCTTTGGCGACCTGTTCTTGGAGAAACGAGCTGACCGACTCGGCAAAGCGGTCGATCCGTTTTTCGTGCTCGTGGGTTTGCTTTGACAGATCTCGCTCCAGCCGCAAAACCTGACTCTCCAGCACTGCGATTGCGTCTGCTTTCTGCTTGAGCGTGTCTTTCATTTCTTGATTGTACACCTTCGAAGCCTCCGCCATTTCCTGAGAACAGCAGATTGTCAGGTATTCGTCCTCCAGCCCTATTAATCGATCTCGTCGAGGAGTACGTCACTTACATGAATGCGCTCCTCATACGTCTCCTTCATTCGGACCAGACGAGTGTCCTGCTCTTCTAATCGCCGAGCGTGAGCTTCGATTTTCTCCTCGCATCTCGCTTTCTCCTTCGTGATAGCTACCCACAAGTCGTGCTTTTCCTGGATTTCCTTGTACTGCTTGGCAAGTTCTTCGTGAAAGCTTTGCTGCTTTTCGTCACAATTCTGCTGAATCGCGATGCTTTCTTGCCGAAGACGCAAGATCGTCTCCATGTGCTTCTCCACTTCTTGCTCGAGATGCAGACGCCCCTTCTTCACCTCCTCAACTTGAGCTTCAATGGATCCGACTGATCGCTGGATGCGCTCTTGAATCTCGAGCTCCCATTGCTTCTTCATCTCCGTGATCTCTCTCTCGTGGCTGACCTTGGACTGGAGAACACTCGCCTGCAGGCTCTCCGCTTTCTCCTTCAAGGTTGACACATTTCGCTGAGCATCTTCGAGCTGGAGGGTGACGTAGCCGAGCTGACTTGTGAGCGAGTTGATTTCCAGCTCATGTTGACGCTGCTGAGCTACCGTACTGCTTTTGTGTGACGAGACCAGCTTGTCTTCTCTCTTCTCGAACTCTTTCTGCGCATCGAGCAACTGCTTCTGACTCTTGTCGACTTCGTCTTCCAGTGCCCTGCGCCATTGAAGCAAGAAAAAAAAGCTCTCGAATCAAACAGGTGAACGAGCACGAGCCTCAAAGGATCAAAGAGAGATCGACTGTACCGGATACTCAGCGTGAGCTTGTGCATTTCGCTGTCTTGGCTGTACTTGTGGTCCTCTAGCTGCGCGATCTGCTTGTTCTTCTGCTCCATGTTCTTGCTCTGTAGCGACTCCATGTGGCTCATTTTCTCTCGCATGACGCTGAGGTCTCGCTCTAAAGCAGTCCTTGCTGATCGGTATTCTTCAAATTCCATCTTGCGCTTGTTCTCCAGCTCGTCAAGCTGCATCTTAAGCTCGTGACTGTCGCGCTTTGCGTCCAATTCGCGCTGCTGGTACCGGTTCCGCTCTTCTTTCATCATCTCTGCATCTTTCCGGAGCATTTGAAGTTGCAGCTCCGTTTCCTCAATCTTCTCATTCTGCTTGTTCACCCCATCAGAAGAGCGAAACGTGTGAATAATAGAGAGTCATCAATTACATCAAGTAATCCATTCACGTACCAGCTTCTGGGCTTCTTTCCGCGCAAGCATCAGGTCGGACTCGATACTCTCCTTCTCTGCAAGAACCTGCAGAAGCAACTGGTCTTCAGCTTCTTTGGCTCCTGCAAGGTTGGCATCATCTCGAGACGTGTCTTGCGAGAGCGCGGGCTTCTCTGGGGATGGCGGCGGCTGCTGTTCCTGGAATGCGCGGTTTCGTGCCAAAAGCTTCTCGACCTCTTCCGCATGCTTCAAACTGCTGTTGTTCCCCATGAGCTCCAGCTTGATAAGCGTATAATTGCTCTGTAGTGCCTCGCGAAACGCCAGCACACCTGCGTTTCCGATATCGTTCCATCGCAGATCCAGCTGCTTGAGCGTGCAGTTTCTCGCGAGCGCTTTTGCGAGCGCCTTCGCACCTTCAGGTCCGACGTTGTTGTTCCGCAAGTCGAGCGTTAGCAGCCGCGTGTCGACTTCTAAAGCGAGTGCGAGCGCTTCGACGCCCTGGTCAAGCAACCCGACGTTGTTCCACTCGAGACTGATTGCCACGATGTTGTGCTGCCCTCGCAACAAATCAGCGAGCACTTTCGCGCCAATGACCTCGAAGCGGTTGCCGCGGAGGTCGAGCGCCGTCGGGAATGGCGCGTTGCGCGCATGCTCAACGATCTCGGCGCATTTGTCGTCGCCGTAGTACGAGTTGCTGAAGTCGAGCACGTTCTCTCGCGTTGCAGCGCCTGCTGCTGTCGCTATGTCGAGTCGACGACGCGTCGAGCCGGGCGGCACACACACAGCAGCAGTCGGACATGCATCGGCAGCGCTTGCGCTCTTCACTTCGTCTGCAGCGCTGGAGTGCGGATGGAGGCGCGCACCGCTGATCGTCATCCTGTCTCGCGCAGATTCTTGTCTGCCGCAACAAGAAGCTGTGTGTGTGCAGGTTGAAGAAGGATGCCACAGACGCTGACAGATATGAACACAACGGGAAGTGAAAAGGACACCACCCCATCGATACGCATTTCACCCGTGTGCATAGCACGTACAGGTGGGGGAGGCCCTGCGACATAACATGGACGGATAGGCCAGTGCGTCCATTGGGGAAAACCTCTCAATGACACAAATCCTCTGGACAATCGAGGAGTCGGTGTGGTGAACCGGTCCAGTCGTTCCCATATTTGCCACGGTCGACGGGGCTGCGACTGTATCAGACTGGAAACCCACGTCCCCCGACAAGTCGGATCTGTGTGATGGTCACTCTTGGACGGTGATCACATTGACCCATTTCGTGCGCACGAAATCTCCAAAAAGGGATCACCTTGCCGCTGGTTGGCTGGAAAGAGGCGAAGATCGCTCCCGTTTGCACGTCACCACTTCGTCAACGCATCAACCTCGGCGCATTTGCACCTGCGGGACGGTCGACATGAAGATTCTGCAACGCTTGGCGCGCCTCGAAAAGCCCAAACCAGTCCCGCTGCTGGGAGCAAGTGCAGACGCATCGCGGAATCCAATATTGCTCTCAGGTCCCAAAGCGGATGGATTTCTCACTCCTCCATGAAGCTTGTTTCGTGCCAGCTCTCACGTGTCTTTTCGTCTGATCGATCCACTTCTCGTGCTTTTCAGTGTGCCTCGAGCGACCTCGTATGATTCAGCGCCTTCGGAGCCCTTTTCCCCCTTAGATTGTTTCCCCTTGAAATGCACCACATCGTCAGCTATTCACGCTCTCGCCTGCTGGCATCAGTGCCATCAACACGGAGGTCACTTACGCGCTCTTCGCATGTGGCTGTGATCTAGGAGCTCACTCCAATTCGCACAGCCACGTGTGGTCAACGCTCAGTGGCTCTTCGGAGTATCCGTCGGCGACCATCGCGAGCGGAGGCGTCAGCGCTGCGCTACCCATACCTGATTCGACGAGTTTCGCTTCAATACGGCGCCAATGCTCTTGATCCACTGTCCCAAGCACAATTCCGGCCGCGCCACTGCTCCTCTCACTCAAGAGGCTGAAATGTACGTCCTGAGTGTCGCGGCTGCAGTGAATCGATAGCCATCCAACCTCTTCGATGCTGTCTTTTGTCGAGTGCTGCAACCGACGTGGAGCCACCGGCAGACCCTTCCGGTCGCGCTTCCAGCAGCTTGCTGCGAGTCGATCAATGAAGAGAAGTTTACCACTTTGAGCTGCGCAGTGCTCCGCCAAACTCGTCCCCCAAAGAGTTTCGTTCTGGTCTCATCAAACCTGAAGCACGACTGCGGATGAAATCAGCTCACTCGCTGCTCTCGATGTCTGGGTATAGAAAGCAATCCAAAGAAGACAACACAGATCACGAACCTGGGTACGCGTGGTGAAGCAGCTCTTCGTCCTTCGGCGCTCTTTCAGCGTCCACCTTCTGCTTGAGCGTGTCGTTTCAACTGTTTTTGCACCTTCAAAGCCTCCGCCGTGTGTGTCTTCTAAGAAACAACCGCTATCCACTCCTTAGTCCTCCACTTCCACGAATGAATGCATCGATGCATTGGCCACTTACCTAGATGCGCTCTTCGGACGTGTCTTACATTCCGACCAGACGAACGTCCTGCTCTGCTCAGCGCTAAGCGTCAGCGCCGATTGCCTTCTTGCTTCCGTTGTTGCAGCTGTCGAGAGATTATGTCTCTCCTGGACGCCCTTGTGCTGCTTTCTAAGATCTTCATGCTGCACGTCGCTCACTCGCCACTCGTCAGCAGAAGCGCCGTTCACGATTTCTTGTTGGTGACGCGAACTCGTCTCCAGCACTGCCGTCCCATGGCATCGAGGCAATTGCGGCGGAGATCGAGCAGCGACGGAAACGGTGTCTTGCGCGCATGCGCAGCGCACGTGTCGTCCTCGCTGTGCGATCATCTCAAGTCGAGTGCATTTCTAGCGCCTGCTGCTGCTGTCTGTGGCTTGTGTGGCTGCGGGTCGACGTTGCGGGAAGCTGGGCGACACGCAGCATGCACTTGGTGCCCTGGCAATCTCTGGCCTGGAGAGAGGGCTTCTGGCCTGCACACGCAGACCAGTCCTTTACCCCTGAGGTTTTCTGGTATGTAGTCACCGATATGGCATTTGATGAGATCCACCAAGAATCGATCTTTCCCCCGTATGCATCAGCAGCGGCTCTGCTGGGGGATTTGTGGCGCAGACAGACTCCACGTGTCCAACGAGGAGCTCGTG
>JAASFQ010000611.1:0-17880 GCA_023333845.1 Globisporangium polare | reverse complement strand
TCCTTCTCAAGTCGCAGTGCTTATAAACAAGTACATTCCCAAACCACAGCAATCGCCCTTGATATTAGGCTCTTATTGTGCATTTCGCTCAGGATCATTTCTTTTTCGAGGCTGCGATGGCGAGACGCGCGAGGAGCGACGACAGCGACAGCTCTGTCTCTGCGACTGCGTCTGCTATCACAGCAGACAGGAAGCGCTACGTGACGTGGGACGCGCGCGCAGCTCAAGTGCTGCTGCGCCTGCGCTTCGACACGATGCAGCGTGCGTTCGCCAGCCGCACCAACCCGCTCGAGGTGGCCGCGCTCTGGACGACGCTCACCGCGCACCTGCAGCGGCTCACGGGCCGCGCGTTCACGACGGCGCAGTGCCAGGGCAAGGTGCGCTTCTGTTGTATGGCTATGTGTTGTTGTAGTAATGACATGTGCTTAGTATGTGGCCTTTGCTAAACGATTGGCTTGTGTGCTCGTGTTGCGCAGCTCAAGGCGCTGCGCACCAAGTGGCGCGTGGGTCTGCGGCGCCAGGGCCAACAGCAGCAGCAGACAAACCCAGAGAGCTTCGAAAAGCACGCGCTCAAGTGGATTGTGGGCGTTAATGCGCAGAAACGCGCAAGGGACAAGGCCAAGAAGAAGGGAACGCAGCAGCGCCTCGAAGCCCCAAGCGAGTCGTTTGCAGAGCTGCTCGCGAGTCTCGAGGCGTCGACTGGCACAAATGAGCCTGAGCGAGCTGGTCACGCTGAGGACGACTATGACTGCGGCTTTGGAAATGACGACAACGACCAGCAAGATGTCGACGTTGAGCAACAGGCTGCACGGGTACGCAAGGACGAGTCGTCCCTCCTGGCGCTCCTGCGGCGACAGACCACGGCTGTCGAAGCCATCAGCAGCACCTCTTCCTCATCCGCTCATGGAGAGTGGCTCGAGCTCTCCCGAGAGCAAACGCGGCTCGCGCGTGAGCAGGTGGAGCTGAATTTGTTTCTGGTGCGCGCCGACCCGGAAGACGCCGTGGCGCAGGAGTATTTGATGCTCAAGCGCAGCCAGGCGCGCGACCGGCTCAAGAACGAGGCTGTGGCTCAAAGCCAGCAAATAGATGGAGTGTATGCAGACCCAGCGCCCGACGTGTCGAGGTGGCGATCCCGCGACTGAGCCACGTGATCTGAGCAGG
Organism: Globisporangium polare; assembly: GCA_023333845.1. NCBI lineage: Eukaryota > Oomycota > Peronosporomycetes > Pythiales > Pythiaceae > Globisporangium > Globisporangium polare. The sequence continues at coordinate 16,719 of JAASFQ010000611.1, read as the reverse complement.
AGCTTTTGCCTGCTGCCGTGTAGCTATGACGTGTGACTAGCAGCACTTTTCTTCGGGCATTCTGACGATGAGAACGATTGAAGACGCGCGCATAGCAGCACGTGCGAGGTCCTCTTGCCACAGGAAACACCACCAAAAGCGTGAGCATTCTCTTGAGAGAAGCTGCGGTTCCAAGACGAGTTCTTCAGAATCGCTGAAGAACTCGTCTCGGTTGAGGCTTTCGTGCGGAGGTGCTCGATCCTATTCGAACGTGCGGCAGCTGAAGCGATCCTAACTTTGCTTGTTCATAAATCGTGTCCACTTCACGAGCTCCTCAAAATACGGAGCGTCATCTCACTTGCGCTCACTATGGTGCTGATGTGAACTCGTTTGGCGACAGAGTTCGAGCTTACAGTGACAACTTGAAAAAGTGCGAGGAGCTGGATACTTACAGTGAGAGTCCGGAAAGGTACGTTCAAGCACTCCAATCCATTTCCCGCACAACAAAAGCAAAAGGCTTCCGACCGAACGCGAGCAAGCAAGCAAGCCACGTGAAGCAAGCAAGCAAGCCACACACACACACACACGCTCTCTGTCTCTGATCTCTACTGCAACCAGCAGCAGCACAAGCAGCATGTCCAAGTGGACGAAGAAGGGCCGCGCGCCCGCCGGGTACGAGTACATCCAGCCGGTGATGGACGCGCTCGAGCGCGAGCTGCGCGAGAAGATGAACGAGCCGCACGAGGGCAAGCGCAAGTGCGAGGCGCTCTGGCCCGTGCACCAGATCAACTGGCAGCGCAGCCGCTACGTGTACGACCTCTTCTACAAGTACAAGCGCATCTCGCGCGAGGTGTACGACTACTGCGTGCGCATGAAGCTCGTGGACGCGAACCTGATCGCCAAGTGGAAAAAGCCCGGCTACGAGCGGCTCTGCAGCACGTTTGCGATCAACTCGAAGAACTACAATTACGGGACTGTGAGCATCTGCCGCGTACCCAAGCACCAGCTCTCGGACGACCAGGTGATCCAGGAGAAGCACGCGGGCTGTCGCGGCTGCGCTTCGGGTCCGGGCGGCTACCACAACATCTTTGGCAACAAGTACGGCCAGTACTTGGCGCGCATCCAGATCGCTCGCGAGAAGCACGCGCAGGAGAAGGCTGGAAGCGGTGGTGATCAGGTCTGGGCCACTCAGGAGGAGGAGCAGAAGTACGACAACGACAGCGGCGAGGAGGAAGAGGAGGAAGAGAAGGACACGAAGAAGAAGACGAACGGCCGATCAGCAAAGAGGAAGGCGGGTGAGGAAGAGGAGCAGAAGGGCGGTGATGACAGCTCTGAGGACGAGAGCGACGATGACGAGGAGAGTGATGAGGACTCGGACGAGCCCCAGGCGACTAAGAAGCAGAAGAAGTAAGTGGCGGAGCGTGTCGTCCGTCACGCCATTTGCGAGCAGCAGAGACGGCAGGCAATTGAGCTCATCATGCATTCTCCAGCACACAAGCCACCAAGAAGAGCCCAACGTTACCTTAATGCGCACAGCCTCATACAAATAGACTCACACGTTTGGTTTCGTTTTTCCAATGCCGAATGCTGCTTCAGATCGTAGCATCCTAGTTACCTACCACACGCCTGGGAGCATGACCCACTTTGGCAGATTCTCCCTCTCATCACTGCGGAACTTGCGGTCGTACCAGTCGGAATTGAACTTCGCCGAGACTGTTTGGTTCAGCAGCACCCATACAAAGATGAAGTACATGCTCACGTTCGCACCGCCCACCACAAGCACAAAGGACAGGTAGAGCAGCACTTCGGCGGCGTATAGTGGGCAGCGCACACTGTCGAACCAGTCGCCATGGGGGATGACGTGCTGGAGGCGGTTGCGCTTCTTGAGCCGCGCGATGAGCAGGTTGCAGAGGCTCTGGTGGTAACTGGCGACCACGAAGAGCACGGTGCCAGTCGAGATTATAGCACGGCGCCAGAGCGACTCCTCGTGCTGGGCACTGGCGTCTGGATCCGAGAGCACGGATGGCGCCACGCCCACGTAGTGGATGCAGCCCAGCAGGAACGCTATGAGGACGTAACACAGCGTATGTGTTAGTTGATCCACATTTCCCCATAGACAAATGAGTAGCCACCATTTGGTGGACTTACCACTGATGTGCATCGTCGAGTCGCCAAACTCGGTGATGAGCAGCGACTCGACGAACCGGCGCGTCGTGTGGAACGCAAAGAGGCCCAGGAACACGATTGTGTCGGAGTTAATGCGGATTTGACCATCAGTGGTGGACTGGAGAGTGCGCAGCACACTCCGCGCCGTCGGGTTCTCCTGCGCGAAGAGCGCGAGCAGCAGCAGCGCCGCGTTGAGGCACGAGCCGATCAGGTAGAACCACGTCCAGCAGCTCTTCTTGAGCTGCTTGCATGGACACATGCGTGTGTGTGAGTATGAGTGTGTCAAGGACAAAGAGAATGGCGACAGTGATACGATGTCGTTACGCACCTCGAGCTTCAGCAGCGCCGCACCTGGATGCTGTGCAATCCCCGCGGACGAGCGCACCTTGCCCGTGACCGCGAGTCCCTGCACGAAGGCGCTCTTGAGCGTCACGAGCGCACCGGTGCCGAGCGCAACCCAGAGCAGCTTCCAGCCCGTGCTCACATCCATTTGACTTGTTTTGCTTTCTGATGATGACAACTGAAATGAGCAACTTTCCGAAATGTCATTGTTCGCTTTTAGCTAATTACACGCATTTTAGCTGCGCCTACCTTTTTGATTGGCTGGAGCAAGTATGAGAGCTACAACGAGCCAATCAGAGCGCATTGAGCTGGTTGTTATTATTTTTAGCGCACGCACACATGGATGCACTTTGCTTTGACTTGGATACGCTGGACAAGATCAGATCGCTGGGCATGATGCATTGCCACACGGTTCAGAATGGCGCAGTGTGATCTGCCGCAAGACAGGCTGACTCGCCCACAAAGCAAGAGGACTCGCTCTCGCATCGAGACTCACCAGCAGTAGCAGCCACGCAACATGGTGTCGCGCGGCTCGTCGATCCACCACACGCGCCGCACGACGAACCCGTTCATGACCACGAGCTCCGGCATCGTCGGCATCAACCTGAACGAGAAAGTCGCCTTCGACGCGCCGCGTTTGTCGAATCCGTACCACGACAACCAGCAGCAGGCCGCCTCAGGAAGCAGTAACAGCAACCCGCTGACTGAGTTCATGTACCAGACCACGAGTCGTCAGCTCGGCGACGGCGTGCGCGCGCAGGAGCGCTCCAAGCTCAGCCAGCGCATGGACAAGCTCACGCTGCACCGAGGTGCCTTGACTTGGGCTGTGGGTTCTCTTGATCGTGTTCGTATTGGCTGCATACTGACAGTTTCTGGGTATCTTGGCTTGCCTTGAAATATCTGCAGAGGTCGAAGAGCGCGGGCTCGTGAAGATCCGTTCGGTGGACGTCGTCTCGCCCTACGACTGCGCGCTGTCGCCCGAAGACGTGATCCCGCAGCCGATCGACACGCGTCAGATCTCAGATCCGCGCGCAGAGCACCCGCTCTACGCCACCAGGTACGCTAGCGAAGTCCTCTCGCGATCCTTGTCCTTGGGATCGCTTCACTGGGGTTTGACATCTCGCTCGTCTTGTATCCGATAGCACGCGCGAGGTCGGCCTCGAGAAGGCGCAGCTCAAGGTCGAGGTCGAGCGCCTCGGGAGACCGAACTCCTTCACGACTTCCTTCAACGGCTTCCGCTACCGGGACTTTGGCCTCAACACCGCGATCACAAAGTCCAAGATCTGCGACCAGCTCGACATGTCCTAGACCAAACAAGCTCACAAATCATATCCGCAAAATACACGGACCTCACATCATTATACAACGCCGCACTGCATGGTCAAGATCACCGTTTACCAATTGATCTTGTTTTCATTTTCTTGCTTGCTGTGCTTGTCGTCTGCTGCTGTGTGTGTGAGTGTGGCTGTTCCCCATTCTGCTTGATGCCTCCACAGGATGCCTTTATTCGCTCACACGACACTGCATAAGAGCGCACCATCATCACCACCACCATACTGCTGCTGCTGCTGCTGTCTGTTGTTGTGAGAGTCGCTTTAGTCGTAGCCCTTCTTGGAGAAGTCGACGAACACAGTCGGCTTGGCTGGCAGCGGCGTCATGTCAATATTAATGGCCTCGAGCGGCGACACCTCCTCGCCCTCTGGGATGCCGTCCGGGAAGCACACCTGCTCGATAATCACAATACCATACAATGAGTTGGGGTGGTCATAGCGGATGTGAACGGATAGATAAAGCGAGACGTACGTCTAATGGGATCGGCGCGTTGCGCATGAAGCGCGTGCCGCCAGGCATGTAGTTGAACACGTATTTGTCAGGGTGCGTGTAGTGCTCGAGCTTCTCCTGGGCCTCGCGCACCAGGCGCTTCGACAGACTGTCGGTCAGACACAAAGAAAAACCACCGGAACGCCATTAGGCATTCATTCGTACACACCGTAACGCCATCCAGCACCACAAAAGCACGCATAACGCCGCACATAAGCGCATGCACGGATACAAAACGCACCCGGACTCTGGGGCCACGTGGCGGTTCTGGTCGAACTCGGCGCGGATCTTGGTGGCCTCCTCGTTCCAGAGGCGGCGGTCGATGATCCAGCTGTCGAGCGTCTTGAGCGACTGCTTGTAGAGGCGCTGCACGACCTGCTTGTGCGTCAGGTCCTGCGCGGGCGCGCCGAAGCGGCCCACCACCTCGCGGAAGGTCTTGTTCATGTTCGGGTTCACCTTCATGGTCGCCTGCGTCGCTTGCTTGTCGCCTGCTTTGCTTGACGTCGCCTTGCTTGAGAGAGCGAACTGCTTCAGGGGACCACAAGTTTCTGAGCGTGGGCTCCCTCTTTTCGCCCTCTGTGCTCATTTAAGGGAGAAACTACGCCCGACAGTCCATTCAGTATGGATTTTATCGAATACTGCGCTCATTCTGTTTCATTTACAGAAATGGAGAAATATGCGTTTGAAATCGGACGGTCGGACGGATAGCCATGCATAAATACAAACTCCGTCCCTTTCACTTCTGAAATTACAGATCTCTCTGAAAAGCACTTTTGCTTGATGTCGTCGAAGATGAGTGCCTCGCTTCTCATCAGGGACTCGGCTCGCAACAGCGCAAGGGTGTCTTGGCCTCGCCAGTGAAGCGAGACCTCGCTGGGCGCTCAGGTCTTGTTCTGAGCTGAGTCTCGCTGGGCGCTTGGATCAGTCTTGTCGGGGCGTGAGCTCGGTGCCCACAGAACTAGCGTATTTTTAGTTCTCTGGCCAGATACTTCCGATGACTCTGATGAGCATCGGAGAGCACAAGAGGTCCCTCTCTTCACCTGACTCTGCTCTCTCTCTCTCTCTCTCTCTCTCTCTCGCTCTCGCCACGCCGGCGGCCACCATGACGCTCGATGTGCACCAGCGCCCGGCGACGTCGTGCGGCAAGGCGAGCCAGAGCGGCTGCGTCACGATCCCCAGAGGCGCGCTCGCCATCAAGAAGAAGAAGAAGCAGCAGCAGAATACAAATGCTGCAACCCACGCCAGCACAAGAAAAGAAGCAGAAGACATCCCAGAGCAAAGTGACGATGATGACGGTAACGAGTGCTCACGCTCCTGTTTCAGAACCAACACGCAGAACGAGCGTGGAGGTCAAGACAAGAGAGCCTTCAAGCGACTCGAGCAGAAGCAAGGAAGAGCGATGGACAAGACGCTGCAGCTGACCAACATGCTGCGCTCGGAGGAGGCCAAGCTGAGCCAACAGCTACTCGTCGCGAGCGAGAAGGGCAACAAGCACACCGCGTACCTGCTGCTGCACCAGGGCATCGACAAGGACCGCTGCAAGGGAATGGTACAGTGCCTGTCGTTCTATTGGCAAATGCCTATCGGTTGTGGTTAGTTGGGCTAATCTTTAGATCGTTTGCCTCTCTCATCTGCTGCTGGTCAGAGCGGCTACTCTCCCCTCCACTATGCAGCGACACGGGGTCACCTGGAAGTCATCCAGCTGCTGCTGGACTTTGGCTGGAACATCAACAGTGCGAACGACGTGCTCGAGACACCACTGCACCTCGCAGCGTACAACGGTCACACGCCCATAGCCGAGTGCCTTTTGGATCGTGGTGCGAACGTGAATGCGCTCAACAGCGACAACGAGACCCCGCTCTTCTATGCGGCGCGCAAGAACCAGTACCGCATCGTGCGGCTGCTGGTTCGACGAGAATGCAACCTGACGCTCAAGAACCGGTTCGGCGATGTGGCGGAAGACGAGGCCTCGCATGAGAAGACCCAACTGGAGCTCACCGTCGGCAAGGAAGATGCTCAGCGGCTGTACGCGCTGAAGAGCAACAGTGCACCAGTAACGCTGAGACGGGAGGTATTTGGTAATCCAGCAGCCACGACTGGCGCCACCAGCGAGCAGCTGATCGGCCAGAAGCAGCGCGAGCACATCCTATCGTTCCTGGACCTCAAGAGTCTATGCCTCTCGTCCCAGGTCTCGTACCGATGGCACCGCGCGGCCGACAACCCGTCGCTCTGGCGCAAGCTCGGCGTCTCGCGATGGGAGCTGCTGCTGAACGCCACCATGGGCATCGGCACGGTCTCCCCCATGAGCAGTATCATGAGCGGCTTCCACTTGGACCTCTCGAGCAGCAGCAGCAGTAGAGCTGGGAACCGCCGTCCGTCGAGCTGCGACCAGGGCAACAGCAGGTTCGTGATGCCGAGCGCCAAGCGGAAGAGCAGCGCGCTGCGCGTCGGGGACGACCAGCGACCGCAGACGGCGCGTCTCAGTGGCCCCAACGCGGCCTTCTAGAGCCAGAAGCAGTAGGCTGGACTCAGCTCTATCTATCTAATGGACCAATACAACACCGATGGGAACGGAAGACTGTGATTGGCAAGCACCAGCCAAGTCCGACGTGACCACATATCCGAGTGTCCCCCATATATCATCAAGATTGGTCGCTCACGAACGTTTTCATATGGTCCATAAATAAGGTGGACCGAGTGATGGTCTCTGATATGCAGGCAAACATTGCTGCGCAGCAACTGTCGAGCAAGAACCCACTGAAGCCACAGAAAGAGAACACCTTGGGCTTCTCACGACCACAGGAGGGAAGAAAGAAAGCAAACTCAAGAGCTCCACACAACGCAACAAGCCTCTCCCCTCCTCACACGCACACACACGCACACACACGCACACACACACACGCACGCAAGCTGTGCAAGTCAAGCCGCCCGTCATTATGAGCTCGTCGCACGCGACGGTCGTCACGGCCGAGAAGCAGCGCGCGCGGCTGCTCGTCTGGACCGCCTGCCACGCGCTCTGCATCCTGCTGCTGCTCACTGCGTGGCTCGTGTGCGCTGAGCTATTGCCGCGTCAGTCGCTCGCGTCCAAGTACGACTTTGTGCCCCACGGCCACGTGTTCCCGCTGCAGGCCTTTCAGCGGTTCTTCACTGCTGTCTCGACTCAGTGCGCGCTCTGGACGCTCGTGCTCACGTGCGTCGCGCTCTGGTGTGCGCTGCAGAAGCGCAGTGTCAAGCGCTCGAGATTGATCCGCTGCTGTCGCTGGCTGCTCTGTGGCATTACACTGGCGTTCGCTATTCTACAGATCATCGCGTGGTCCAAGTCGACGCACTACGCAGCTCAGATGGAGACCAGTAAGGCGGACATTGGCGCGGCGTTCAACGATTTCTACTGCGAGACCCGCGCGCTGCAGGTCTGTGCGCAGGAGGACGAGCTCGAGAAGCTTATGGTCGTGATCGGCGGTGAGCAGTCGACCACCAGCAGCGGTACCAGCAGCAGTACTACTTCGGTAGATAGCGTGAAGGCCGCGACGCTCGCGATCTGGCTCCGCTGCCGCGATCTGCTGGTGGAAAACCGCGGTCGTGTCTCCTCTCAGCAGCTCAAGTTGCTCTCGGACTGCAGCTCGACAGCGGCTACTGATACCTGGTGCGGCAACCATTTCCTGAGCCAAGTGAACGGTGGTATGGACGCTGTCGACACGAGTGGATCGACCATGTCACCATTTAATGCGAACCCAGGCATCTTCGAGTCACTCAAGCAAGAATGGCCGACGCGTGTCAATGGTTCCTGGCCACTTGCAGCTCTCCTCGTGATCGCAATTGCGCTGAGCTGGTGCCTGAAGCAGCTGACGCGAGACGCGACCGACGGCTTTGAGCTGATTGACATGAAGAACGGGCAGCGCACTGGCGGTGCCGGATCGACGCCGACGCTGGTCGTTTGACCATGTTGGCCAGACAAGTTGATTGTTTGTATTTGCATGGTGTGTGTGTGTGTACATGGAATGCTTGAGAGTCAACCCTTGATGCTCGTTCACGAGTTGGCGAGTTGCGAGTTTGGCTACTGGGTGTGGGTACTGTGTGTAAAGGTCTGAATCAGGGTTCATACGCATTTCCACCGTGGTCATTGTCACCTTCAGCTGTGCACGAGGAGGGAATGTGAGAGTGCTGGTTTCCACTGGTGCACGATGTTTCCGGCACCGAGAACTCGCCAGAGTACGCATCCATTTCTTCGTTGCGCCCCCAAACATCACAACGAGCCTGTCGTTCTTGTGGACGAAGTCTAGCCTTGTGATTCGCTCCCCTTGCTTCTGTCCGACGCAGCGAGAAACAGCCATCTCCGTCTCGTGCTCCTAGCTCGCCATACACGTCTAGCACAAGTTGGTGTCGCTCAAACGTAAAGAAGCGGAGTTCGACCAGAGAAACACGCATGGCGGCTGTTTGCGTCATGTTCTCAGAGCACAACTTGAAGTTCGAGCGTTCGGCTCGTCTTGGGTTGACAGCGATGCACACACACACACACACAAATAATATCCAGGATGTGCTGAGATGCTGACTTCGCATCTTCTTCGCAGCCGGAAGCGCGTCATCCGCGCTGTATCCTCCCTCATCCGCCATCACCAGTCGCGCCGTGAGCCCCTCCGCCTCGCCCAAGTTCCAGATCGCCGTGGGCGCCGACAAGCAGAAGAACATCGCGACCGCCACTGCTGAGATCGCCGAGGCCGTGGCGCGCAGGTCGTGCCGCTCCCCGAATGCTGGAACTCGCCGTACGCGACCTCTTCGTTCCCGCTGTACGCTGAGGAGATCCCGGCGACGAAAGCGCTGCTGCGAGAGTCCGAGCACCCGTCCACGTTCGCGCTCTCGCAACTCGCGCAGCAGCACAAGATCTACTTGGTCGGCGGCTCGATCCCAGAGAAGGAAGGCGGCCACGTGTACAACACGAGCGTGATCTTCTCGCCATTGGGCGAGATCCTGGGCAAGCACCGCAAGGTGCACCTCTTCGACATCGACGTGCCTAACAGGATGACGTTCAAGGAGTCCGACACGCTCTCGGTCGGCAACGCCGTGACGATCTTCGATACACCGTACTGCAAGATCGGCGTCGGCATCTGCTACGACATCCGCTTCCCGGAGCTCTCGATGCTCATGAAGAAGCAGGGCGTCAAGGTGCTGATCTTCCCGAGCGCGTTCAACCTCACGACCGGCCCTGCGCACTGGGAGGTGCTGCAGCGAGGCCGAGCGATCGACAACCAGCTGTACGTCTCGGCGGCGTCTCCAGCGCGTGGACCAGAGGGCGGATACCAAGCGTGGGGCCACTCGTCCTTCACCTCGCCATGGGGACGAGGCGATCGCCTACGCCGAGATCGACCTGGAGGTCGTCGAGGAGTTGCGCCGCGACATCCCCATGTGCTCGCAGACGCGCTCGGACCACTACGAGCTGGTCCAGAAGTAAAAGAGAGTGTTATTCGCAGGAAGTCGTGACAGTGAGTCGCGGAATGCCTGAAGCTCTGCATTTGCTCGAAGAATCGCCTCCGAAGCGTCGGTGCTTCCGAGAAGCTGGAGCTCAAGCTGCGTCTGGCGGTGGCTTGCCGTCATCGTGCTGTGGTGTGTTGGCTGGAGGTTTGCTTTGAGTGCGGTCGTCCAATGCTAGTGGGGGAGGGAGAAGAGTCATTCAGAAGCCACCGTTGAGTCAGGCGCACGTCTCAGACGAACAATGGCCACAGGCTCGGAGCAAAGAATCTGACCTTTTTGGTCTTGAAATTGACGGAGTATCCGATTCTGTTGTGCTCGGTTTTATAGGAAATTGGTGCTCATGCGTCTTCCGTCCGTCCGTTCCTCATGGGAAATGCCGATCTCCTCATTTCTCAAAGAGCTTCTCGGTCGAGTTGCCAAACTTGCCGTCGAAGAAGATCTCGGTCGGCGCGAGGCGCGGCGTCGTGTCCGTGCGCTGCGTGCCTGGCTTTGGGTACCCACAGCAGATCACGACGGGCACCGAGTACCGGTCGGGGATGTCGAGCGCGCTCTTCAGGCGCAGCTCGTCGAATCCCTCCATGGGGCACGTCGCCAGGCCGTTCGCCTGTGCGGCATACAGGAACGTGGCTGCCGCGAACGCGGTCTGCTTGTAGGACCACGCGATCGTCGGCACGTTCGCTGGCACGGCCTTCAACGGGGAGACCGCGGCCGAGATGAGCGCGCGCACGCCGCTGGCCAGCTGGCCCTCGCCAGAGAACAGGCGCAGGTAGTGCGGCAGGTTGTTGATATCCGCTGTGCTCGAGCCATTGTCGAACATGAGCTTCTGGATGTGCGGCACGCGTTGGCTGGGCTCTGTAGTAACAGATCATAAAGCGGCAGTTTGGCTTATCAGTGCGATAGTGGCGATACGAGCCGGACAGCTGTAGCGGTACTGAGAACGTACCGAGGTCCGCAGCGAACACAACGACGACAGGTGCCTCCTTCACCTTGCGGCCGTTTGTTGCGAGCATCGCGTCAGCCAGCTTCTCACGATCCGCCTGCTCGCGCACGACCACGCACGCGTACGGCTGCATGTTGAAGCCCGACGGCGCGCGCTATACAGTAACGCAATCCACACGCATGCACAATAACACAACAGCGCCATCGTGAGCACATCAAGTATGAATCAATGCATCATAAGCGCACGCATCACCTGCGTCAGGCGCAGCACTTCGGCGAGCGTGGCGTCTGGGACCGGGTCGGCCGCAAAGAACCGCACGGCCGAGCGCGACGAGATCGCCTTGCGCAGCAGCGCCTGCGCGGCCGCGAGCTCGTCGTCGTCATCGTCACTGCCCGCTACAGATGAAAAGGAAGACGCGGCGCTGAAGCTCCGTCTCGTGCCGCTGGCGATCGCAGCAGCAGAGCGCGCGCGCGAGGCCGTCGCCACGCGCATCATCGTCGCCGTCTTCAGAAGCATCTTTTTTGGATTGTGCCATCCCGTTTTTTGACAGCTGTTTGCTTGACGTGGTTGCGATTACTCTCTGTAATTTTGCACGAGTTGGAGCGTAAAGCGCGGCTATTATTCGAGCTTGTCAAAAGACGCACGCGAGGATGGTAAACATGACGACTCGAAGCATCCGAAAACAGCACCATGCTCCAAAGATGAACTGTTTTGGGTTCATGCATGGGCTCAAGAGGAAGTGTGGGCAGTCTTGCTCCAGTGTCTCGAGATGTTTCGGCGTGCTCATGTCGGCCTGGGACAGCAGCGCAACGGGTACGATCATTTCTCGTAAAATAGGAAGGTCGCTTGCCATGCGAACGCTACTCGTCGTCCGAAGGCTTCTTGGGATACATACTTGCGATGGACGACGCGCAGCGACTCGTTCAGGAAGATCTGGATTCAGCCCTGCCGAGGACTTTGGCCGCCTCCGAGAACTCGTCGTTCGAGAGCTTCTGCCTCTGGTTGCTGGTCGGAACGAGAAGGTTGCGCTGCTGCTTGGACTCAACGGCCTTCTCCTAGGTGGAAGTGATAGCGAGTCACGAAAGTGATGTCCATAGAGAGTTGTGATAGGGGTGACACAAACCGGCATGCGAGGGTGGACGCGCGCTTGGAGGTGTGTTTGTGCCCTCGAGCTCGGAAGCGCACTCTCCGACGATGAGACCTTTGTAAAGTAGATAGCCTCTTTATTCCACGGTTTCAAAGAGGCTTCGTCAAATCCGGAAAATTCGGGAATGTTCCAAACCCAAATCTTGCGAAGCTGAAATTTGAAACATGTGGTGCTTTTGAACAGAAATCACATCCATCCAAAAAGAAGCCGCCGCCATTACGAGATTGAGCACCGAGGAGCTTCGACACAACAGCTTCGACACAACAGCACCGACAGCAGGCAGCGATGGCGGACCCGAACAAGTGGCTCGGGCTCATGAAGTGGAGCATGAAGTACTCGGACGGCACGGCGCCGTCCAAGTTCAAGGAGATCACGAAGGAGGACCGCGACTTCCTCGAGAAGGTGCTCAAGGAGGGCGTGATGGACGAGACGGAGCGCATGCGCCAGATCCTGCGCATCCTGTCGGGCGAGCACCCGAACGTCGTGTTCGCCAAGGACGAGGACGACGAGGACGACGTCGCGCAGAAGAAGCAGATCGAGGAGGCCACGGAGGAAGAGCTCGCCGAGTACAAGGACGCGCTGCTCGACGAGCTGCTCACGCGCGTGGACCAGATCGACAACGCCATGAACTTTGTCAAGATGAAAGGTCTGACCACGCTCATCGACCTCATGCAGCACAACGACCGCGCTTCTACACGTGCGCTCGCGGCCGAAGTGGCGTCGGTCGTCGTGCAGAACAACCCGTTTTGCCAGAACGCCGCGGTTGAGTGCGGGCTCATCGAAGTGCTCTGCGCACTGGCGGTCGACGCGGACGCGACGTGCCGCGCGAAGGCGCTGCTGGCGATCTCGTGCCTCGTGCGCCACCACGCGGCGGCTGAGGCGCGCTTCCTGGGCGAGAGCTGCAAGGGCCTGACAATCCTCGAGAGCTTCCTCAAGACGGACGCGGACCTGCGACTGCAGCGCAAGGCGCTCTTCTTCGTGCGCTACTTGATGAGCAGCTCGCGCGAGACGGCCAACGTTTTTCTCAATAACGACTTCTTCATCCCGACGGCCGCGAGCCTCATCGCGAACGACGACATCGACCTGAGCGAGAGCAGCATCGAGGCGCTGACCGAGTTCGCGTCGCTGGGTGCGGCCTTCACGGACAAGTGCAAGCAGCCGCAGTACGCGCTCGTGGAGACGCTAGGCGAGCGCATCCAGCAGATCGAGCAGATGAACGCCGAGGAGGAGTTCCACCAGGAGATCGCCAACTTTGCCCGGAATCTCAAGACCATCTTGAGTGCCTGAGACAGTTAGAAGCCGTCCAAGCCAGCCATTCTTAACACAATACAGTACATGACAATATCTATGTGAACGTTGGTTTTGAATGCTCGGCTCTATTTCTTCTTAAAGTAGGTCCGCTGCAGCTTCTGCGTGACGTACTGCACGGTCTTGACGGCGCCGGCGGTCGCGATGCCCTTGATACTCTGCGTGCGGCTGTAGCGGTTCACGATCGACGCGACGGCGCGCTGCACGTGCTTCTTCGTGGCCGCGCGGTCCGTCATCGTCACGTCGAAGTTCTTGCTCCGCTGCATGCGCTGCAGCACGTTCGACGGCATGGACTCGAGCAGCGTCTGGTGCGCCTCGCGGTCCAGCGTGTTGGCCACGAGCACGCTGCTGTCCGAGATCGACCGCGCCACGAACGGCGAGTTCTATGCAGACATTGTTGTGGTGGTTAATGGATGCTAAGGAGACGAAATGTAGGGAGGGAGGGACTGGGAGACAACACCTTGATCTTGTTGCGGTAGAGCTGCTGGAAGGCGTCGAAGTTGCCGGCGACGATGTTCCGAACTTTCTTCGGGTTCTCGCCGAACGTCATGCGGAAGTCGCCCAAGTACGAGATGCCCGCGATTTTCTATGGCGACACATCACGACAGCGCTAGCATTAGGAGCAAGGCTGATAGTGGAGGGTCCGTAATGCACCTGTTACCGTGTAGAGGTCGCTCTCAGAGAACTTCTCGGGCAGACAGAGCAGCGCGAAATGCAGCGCGTGCGCCAGGTTGGCCGAGCCGGCCGTGAAGATCTGCTCGTTGGACGACAGGATGTGGACCGGTTTGTGCATGCGGCCGCTCAGGTAGAGCGTCTTCCAGTCGTAGAGATCGTTGCAGAGCGTCTTGGAGCTCACGACGCCGTACTTGATCATGCGCGTGCCCAGCTTCTCGCTCTGCAACGGCACCAGCGTGTTGTAGTACACGCCCGCGCCGTAATTCTCCTATTGAGAGGGTGTCGTCGTCACATAAATGATGGACAATGTGAGCTGCGATCCGTAACGCAATGCACATACACCAATGCGCGTCTACCATGCAATACGCCTCGCATACCTGAAAGTCCGCGACGCCCTGTGCGCCCAGGCACTGCAGGAACGAGTAGTGGTGCGCGTTGCGCGCGAGGTTGGCCTCGTGCCACGCGACCGGGTCGTCCACCGCGAAGACGAGGTCGAGCAGCGACGTGCTCGCGTCGTGGTCGCGCTGCGCGAAGACGCCCGAGCCGTAGGCCATGGAGAACTGCACGGCCGGGAACGTCTCGCGCAGCGCCTGGTCGAGCGCCCGAGCCATGGGGTTGCTGGCGGACGCGTCGTCGTCGTCGCCGGCCTGCACCATCGTTGCGTTCGCCTTCCGAGTCAATTGATGATGATGATCTGGCGATGACAGCTCTGTGAGCTGGCTGAGGTGGACCACACTTTTCGCCACGTTTTGTACGTGGCCCACGCCATATTTATGGGAGTGTCTCATTTTCGTTCTGTTTAAAACGTTTTGTTCACAGAAATGGTGTTCTTCGCACAACAGAAGCCATCACAACACAAACAAGAACGAACGACATGGCGCTGGGCTTCCGCTCGCGCTCGCCGCCGTCTGCGCTGCTCTTCTCGCTGCTCTTTGTCTGCGTGTGTGTGCTGCTGCGTGGCGCGGAAGCTGTGAATGTGGGCGAACCGGACGCGCGACTACGACACCTGCGCTCCGCCGCGAGCGGGTCCAGTGCTGCTGATTCTCAAAATGCGTGTCCGACAGCCACGACGATCGAGGTGTCAAACGCGACGAGTGCGTCGGCAGTGAGGATCACGACCGGCAGCAGCAGCGGTGGTACTACGACCTGCAAGAGCGAGGTCGTCACGAGCGTCGTCACGACTGCGCTGAATGCGGACAAGAGCCGCGTGCTGCTGGATGTGCACGAGAAAGGCATCGTGGTCGTCAAGAGCGTGCCCACGGACGTGCAGATCCTGTGAGTATCTTGAGTATTGCTAGCGGTGTGCATTGCTGTATGTGATTACGCTGACATTGCACTATCGCCGTGTGTGTGTGTGTGTGTGTGTGTGTGTGTGTGTGTGTACAGAAACCTCAGCAGCAACAGCATCGCATCGCTGGACGAGGTCTCGTTCTCGAAGACGCTGCTCACACTGTACGTACATCATGACTGCGGTGTTCCGAGCATATGTTGGTGTCATGCTGGTTGCTCATGGATTGGTGTTGTGTTGGTTCTGTTTACGTGCATAGCGATCTGGCCAGCAACGCGCTCACGACGCTCGAGAACTCGTCGTTCCCTCCTGCTCTCACGACTCTGTGCGTACGCTTGCATGTGTCAGTGCATCGTTAGAAGGACCTTGTAGACTGTATGACTGGCATACTTAAGGCGCTCTTTGTCTCGCTGCCACTGCAGAAACCTGTCGAGAAACCCGCTCACGACCCTCAAGTCAGCACGGTTCCCATCGACTCTGGTGCAATTGTAAGCCAACAGAACATTAACGGCCTCGTGTTGACCACATCCAGATACTGACCATCGCTTGTACCTCCATGCCACTCTCACTGTAGAGACCTCACGCGCACGAAGCTGACTGCGCTCAGCAACTTCACATTCCCAGACTCGCTGACGTCGCTGAATCTGTCGGGCAACTCGATCAGGAAGATCTTGGGCGTCGCGTTCCCGAGCTCTTTGACGCAACTCAACCTCAACTCGATGAACACTATCACGTCCAGCGACGTTGCAGACACGTCGTCCATGTTCGAAGAGTTCGAGGTGCGGCAAACGGACGCCGACAACTTCGCCAAACTCAAGGTCTTCAACGTCGCTGCGACGGTCAACCTCATCTGCTCCGACACGCGAGCGAGGCGCGCGTATGTGCAGAACACGATGCTCTGCGTGCTCACGAACGAGGTCTTCAGCACAAAGTATGGCGACATTAGTAGCGATGGCTCGAGTGGCTCGGCGCCGGGTGCCGCGCCGCTCGAAGTGATCAAGGAGGACATCCACCAGACGCGGTCGTGGTTCCTCATCGTCGCGGCGGCGGCGCTCGGTGGCTTCGTCGCATGCGTATTTATCATCGCGCTGTGTCGTGTTTGGGGACGTCGACTGCTGAAGAAGCGATCGCAGCAGCAGCAGCAGCAAAATGGAAGCTCCAGGAGTGAAAGGAAGAGCAGGAGAACGAAAGGAACGGCGAACGAGGACGACGGTCGCGACGATGGAAAGTGGGACAAGCTCGTGTAGTTTTTGGTTTCTGACAGCAGACAAGAGCGCACCAGTTGTAACATGAGTTACTGAATTTGTATTGTACGAAGCAACTTTGAAGATCCAAAGGCGACGCTTGTTAGGTCCATTGTGTGTTTCGTTGGTTTTCTGGCTCGCTCGTGGCTCGAAGCATACCGGAAGCAAGTGGTTTGAAGAAGACGGAAATCTGTGTGGTAGCGCTGGTATTACCTTCAGAGCAGCTTTGAGCGAGCAAGTCGTGGTGTTGGTGAAGCAATGCAACGCTCTACATGAAGTCTAGGCGTTTCGATGAAGTCTCGCTCAGGTGGCCAACGTGTGAGCCACTGGCAATGAAAACTGG
>JAASFQ010000610.1:0-17898 GCA_023333845.1 Globisporangium polare | reverse complement strand
TTGCGAGGCGCATTGCCGAGAAGTGGCACGGCCAGGCTACGTCTTTGAGCTCTAAGAGAAAAAAGAATTGGAGATAAAACACAACACGCAATACTTTTCGTAGTAAGTATTGAAGAGTGGCAAGACGAATAGGTCGCGGTCCGCAACTCTCAACACCCTCACTGTTGTCGGATGTATCTCGTAAGGATCGAAAGGACACGTCTAGTGTCACTCGGAAAGTGTTTCGGCAAAGTCTTGCGTTCATCGTCAAATCAGAGAAATCGGTGTCTACCTCTCACCTCCAGCTCTGAGAGACATGACCCCCAAGCGGAAATGCGTGCTTGAGTAGCTATAGAAAATATATCGACGCTCACGCCTGAACTCAGCTTGCGAATACTTTGCCGCACTGTAAATGAAACGGCCACACCCAACTTGAGCAGGGGCTAGACTCCTATTCACGTTTGAGCTTTGACGTGTTGGTCTTGAAGGCCCGTTCGTTCTTGTAGCTGCCATTGAGCGACAACACATATGGCAGTCGCCTCCTCAACTCTACTATGTATCGCACAAATGCAGACAACAGTCTGCATCCGAGGTCAAAGCATCACCACTTGCGTTGCATCACCTTCGACACCGAAAAAATCGAGCAATGTCAAAACAAATCATCCCAAACAACACGACCAAGAACCGGTAAGATCCATTTGAGCTGCCAGCAAAGAGACAACCAACGCAAGTATGCAGCAAAGAAGACCCTGGCGGGAAAAGCACGAGTGGGAACCAACGTATCGATGCGCAGTGGCCTCCACTTCCGAGTTCGTAGATTTTTCTAGTGAGCGGCATCGCGCCACTGGAAATTCGGTGAATGTCCGCAACGTGTCGTCAGCATCTTGAAGCAAAGCGGACGCGAGAGCTGGCTGGATGGGAATGATATCTCTTGGCAGCGAGAAAGTAGTCACGAGTCGTGCTTGCTGTTGCGGTGATCTCTCGATCTCTAACGCGTTCTCAAGCACAGCGAAAACAATTCGCAGTGGATAAGTAGACCTGTTCCTTGCCGGCGACAACGGCACCTTTTTGCTCCAAGTACCTCTATGTACGGCAGGCTGAGGCAGGAGAGCGCGACGTGTGCTATGAACTGGGATGCCACCCTGCAGTCGCCAGTACACATACATGCAGATTAAGACTACCCCCAAAACACCTAAAGCAGCAATTACTTTTCAGTCCACAGCCGCCAGTACGCGGTCAAACCTTGAGCTCGTCCCGATACGTTCGCGCAAGCAGATCTCGCCGCTCGCTCACGGTCTCGCTTCACGACGCGCTCGTATCCTGTGGCTATACGCAGACCCCTACACGTACAGATGGACAAGCTCATTACCACATAGCGTCGGCTCTGGCCGCGTTTGCAATCGCAACCAGGCGCCTGTAAGCACAGCAAAACCCCCGTCAAGGAGTGACACTACTACGCACCAGACGATGCGCAGCAAGCGCTCCTAAACGCATACCCACCGCTCTGCTGCGTGGTTCCAACAGCGTTCACGCGCCAAACCGCCTTCTGTGTTATCCACACTGTACAACACACGTCCTGTGTAACCAATCGCATACCAAAGAACACTGCATATCCAGTCAACACGTACATCCAGAGGTCATCAGCGCAGAGGCGTCCTCACCCATCATAGCGTCCTTCCCGCCGCGGCATCGCCATCGATCGTTCTCCCTCGAGCGGACACTTTGCGTGTTGCGCCCTAGCTCTCTCTCTCTCTCTCTCTCTCTCTCTCTCATCGACAGGAACGTCGACGCTCTTGGTGCGGACAGCAATGCGACAGTGTACTGGCACCACAGTGCCGCGACTGCCCGGTGCTCCAGCAACGACTGTTCTGCAAGCAGGTGGCGTCTGCGCTGCTACTGCTGCTGCGCTCGTGGTTCTCAGTGGCGCATGCGGCTCGCGTCGGCGACGTTGCCTGCTCTCCCACGTTTGAGTGAATGCGAAAAGGAGAGTCTCTCGAAAGCGGACGCAAACATCGTAATTGGTGTGGTGGAGAAGGTGTGCCACGCCAGCAACATATCAGCCCAAAGGTTGCGTTTCACCCGAAAACCAGCACTCGTTGCTGTGCTCCGACGCGTTCGAGTGGGCCGCCACGAATTTCTGACACGAAATACAGCTATGAAGTTACACAGGAGTTTGCGTTCCTCTTGTGCGTGAACACCAAACAGCTTTCGCGCGAAATGAGAGAGACGAGTCTCGAGCGAAGTAGCAGTACAACGAGCGCCACCCTTTGCCCCACGTGTGCGGGCTCAGAGAGCTCCTCTCCGCGAATGCGCACTCGAGATCGGTATCACTTGCTGTTACACAAGAGTCCTCGCTCACAAAGGAGGGAACGCATCAAAGGAAAAAGCATCGCGCTACAAAAGTTGCCCCTGTGGTCTTCAGTCAGGCCAGGGACTTGTTCGAGTTCGGAGAGAACCACGCGCACTTCATGACGTTATCTGAGTGCCAAAGATACTTGAGAGGCTGGCACGATCTCGGGCCTCCCCGATCACTATCAACAACAACCTCACGTCGGTTTGGACTTCAGACATTTGCGTGGGTCTGTCGCCACCATGAGACCCGCGTTGCATGCATCGATCGCAACATCCGAACTCTGTCATAATAGTTCAAATTCAGTCAGCCCCACACCTGGAGGTCGACGGATGAATGGCTTCATCCAAGACCCTGTACTCTGTGAGATCTGGCGTCAACTAATACCAAATAAACAAGTACTGCTGCACCCCAAGGTTCAGACAGACCACGATACGAACCTCAGAGGCTTGAAAACACACACGCGATTGGTGCCAGCATCGCTACCTCCCCTGGACAGGATGCAGCCTATCAGCACTATGTCAGCGCCGCCGCAAGCGAAATCTCAAACGTCCTCTGTATCGCTATCGCCTCCGCCATTCCCATCGCTTGCCTCATGCCAACAGGTCCTCTCTCGCTCTCTCTCTCTCTCTCTGTCGGCGTTGATTGGCTTTCTTCGTCCCACAGACCACGTGCTTTTCCAGTTTTGTTGGATCTGCGACTCGCTTACGCAGCGAAAAGCACATTTTCGACCGGGTTGCCTCACTCCCACGTACCGCAACTGCTCGAGGCGGCTCTCCTCTCCGCTTCCCCAAGCCTGCTCGCCAAGCTCGCGACGATCTGATCCATCAGGGCGAATGTGGAGTTGAGTCCGTCAATCGCGCGCTCTCTTGAAGGTGTAATTCGCTCGCTCAAGCTGCTGCTGCTGCCTCGACACCAATCACTCGTCTTTCTATCTGCAAACAATTCTCCTACATAAATTGCAAGCAGCAGCGGACACAGTCAGCGTGGCCACCATACAAAAGTTTCATTCACGGGCACACACACACACTGCGTGCGCACCTTCCGTAGAG
The DNA here is from genome assembly GCA_023333845.1 of Globisporangium polare. Classification (NCBI taxonomy): domain Eukaryota; phylum Oomycota; class Peronosporomycetes; order Pythiales; family Pythiaceae; genus Globisporangium; species Globisporangium polare. The sequence continues at coordinate 14,517 of JAASFQ010000610.1, read as the reverse complement.
CAGCACGCAGCGGCCATTCACTCGACCGCCCCGCTTACCGCTTGCGTCGCGATGAACAGCGAACCACTCTTCCGAGAGAACTCAACGAGGAGCATACTGCAGCACCGCTCGTTTTGTTTCTCTTGTTGGTCCACCTGCATCGGACGCGCGCTGGTGGCGCTCGAACACTACCGCTGCCGCCGTCCTCCGTATGCCGACGCGTGCGAGCGTGTATTGCGGGGCGCAACCTCATGGTTCGGACGGATGAGTGTGCCACGCGTCGTCTCGCTTCTGCAGCTCGCGACGCTTGCCAAATGGCTGGGACAGGGAGTCAGTCCCCCAAAGGCGGACAGCGCGAATGAGCGTTAGTGTTTCAGTCACTGCTGCCACGCTAATCTTGAGGCGGATTCACAATAGCCGGTTACCGGGTAGTATCGAGCTGAACGCGTCAGTCCCCATCAACAAACAAACGCAGCAGTGTGAGGTGGCGCAAACACTGTGCCACATTATCTCTCTCGAAAACGTGTCCGCTTCGGTGGGACCCTCTCTCTTTTTCCTCCCAGTCAAAACTCAGGCAAACAGTCGGCCAGTGCGGATGGCGTCGTCAGCTCTTGAGCGCCGCCCAAGCGTGAGAGCTACACGCGCAGTGCAACAACAACGGCAGTGCTGACCAGCGCGTGCAGATCGACGTCCCCATGGCCCCTCGCTGCTGATGGTGTCCGCGGGTGGTTGCGACGCTGCGGCTCGATCGGCCACCGCAGAGCGGGGGGTTTCCATTGTATCCACTGGAGCAAGCGAATGGTCGAAGATGGCGATGCCACGACGGAGACGCTGCCGCGCTTGCTGCCTCTACAGATGAATCGGCCGCTTCAATGGCAGGTAGGAGCCATGGAATAGATGAACGCGGTCCATTTACACGTCCTGTGTAGTGTGCGAGTGGATTCCGAACTAACCGCGATCAATTGGTGGACACAGGTATCCAGCGATATGTACGATAGCGTCCATGTGCGTCTGCTGGGCATCATCTTCCTGAGCGCGATGCTACCCACGACGAGTGAACATGTAAACGACACGCCCTGCAGCGAAAAGTGGCAGAACTCGGGGTGTACAGAGCCGAAGGACAAGTCTGCAGTCCTTGTATTTCTGAACCAGCCGAGTGATTGCAGCACATCGGCGCGAAGAGATTCACTCAGCTCGATCCACAGGACGAACTGCTGCTGCTCAGGCAGAAAGAAGACTCGACGTGGAGAGTATTCAGACTCGGAGATCGAATCACAAGGTGCTCTTGTTTATTTATCAGCGTGTATCTACTGATGCTGTCGGTGATCTTCTTGCTATGGTGCCTTCATTTGCTCAGTAGCTGTGTCGGCGTAGTGTGCTGCGGGACTTGTGGCTCACGGTACGAGCTGGAACTTGGTGTGAAGGTGCCGCACTTGTCCTCGCTATGTTAATGGGGGGTGCGCATGAGAGAACTGTGCTGGATTCAGTCATGGAGCTGCGTCTGCCAACCACTCGGTGGGATCAGCGAGCTCGCTTGTCTCCAGATGCAGCCGCACCAGGTTTGACAGTGTTTGCAGGATCTGCTGTACTCTCTGCTCACAGTTTGAGAGTTCGGCTTGATTGTTCTTCTCGTGCTGCTATTAGTGTAGACTGAAGTCGCTCGAAGGCGACACCGCGCAACACGGTGACCGCGGGCGAATGGTACAGCGTCATTCTAGGTGGACGCCATGATGGCGTTGTGTTGCAGTCCAAGACTTTGTCGCGCGGAAAGAGAGAAAAAAGGGAGAACCCATCTCACTTGACCAAGACATTCAATGGACACGGGCTCACGTTCGACAAGCTCGTCAGAGATAAATGCAGCGGTCAGTGCCGGCGCATGTGCGCATTCCTACTAACCCAGTGATCTCCCATGTATGCTTTAAACAACGCTGTTGACAACACGACGTAGTTTGGGGGAAGGAATAGCATTGAGATCGCTTCGACTTGAGTGAGCACTTCAACCAGAAGCAAGAAGCACCGTCAGGAGAGAACCAAACTCCATGTTCCTTTATGACGAACGTGGGACTTTGTCGAGCCAATTTCTAAAACTAGCTATAAATGGGTGAAACGGACAGTCGATTAACAATGAATTCATGATGCCATCCACACACACACACTGCGTGTGAATATGATTTGATCAACTGACCTGCTTGATATGTGTGCTGTTAAAGCTCAAAGATGTAGCCTGGTCGTGCCACCTCTCGACAATGCGTGGCACAAAAGGACTGGAGCACTGGCGCATTCCGACAACCGTCAAAGATGCAAAAAGGACCATTTGCAGTCGACGAAGCCAAAGCCTGGGAGGCAGAAGTCGTTGCTTTCGTGGTCTGGTTCTTCTTCTTCTTGCCGCCACCGTGGCCCCAGCAGAGGCCTTTCACCTTCACGCCGCGCGCGCAGCCCTCGACTTTGCACAGAACTGAGCCGCCTATAGAGAAACGAAAGCATGATACCGAGAACAAATATTCCACGTGATTCATAAATCCGAGCGGGGACAAGGAGAACACGAGCCGATGAATGGTATCGTACCGTGCCGCCAGCACAAGCCGAGCTGCTTGGCGCTCGAGGTGCAGCCGTCAATCGAACAGCGCTTGCCTCCCTGTGCGGAATAAATTGGCAGACGCACAGTCATGAAACCTGCTCTCCCATCAGAATGTCGAACAGTATAGAAAGAGAGCAAGCAGGTATAGCAGTAAATACCCCATGGCGGAAGCACAGCTGACGGTCGACGATGTAGTTGGAGCAGCCCTCGACCGTGCAGGTGCGCGCAATGCGTCGCTCTTCGGGCGTCATCGCACGGCGCCCACTGTGGCATGAGGCAGACGCCGACTGGAAATCGCTGCTCCCTTGTGACTGCGGAGCTGGCGGCAGGGCGTCTCGCGTTGTAGGTTCGCATACTGCTGATTGGGTCGATTGCTGTCGATCACGCTGTGCAAAGGGCTCGTCGTGTCGTTGTCCCGCGGTGACTCCGCTGCTGCTGTGGCCTCTGCGGGCGACGTCTGGCTTGTCCGTGACGAAAGAAGGAGGCGAGCTAGCGGCAAGCCGTACGCTCGGCAGCGGCGCTTGCATGACGCCATCTGCTGAGCCATTAATCGCAGACGCGCTTGCCACTCTACGCGGCGGTGGCAGCAGGCTGTGCTGCTCCAGGATCCGCCGCGCCGAGAGTTTGGGCGTCGTCGGCGCGGGAGCAGCGTGGTGGCTATACTCGCGGACGCGCTGTTGCTGCGCCCACACGCCGCGATCTCCACCGTTGCTGTCGTCGCTCTCAGTGTCGCTGCTCGCGCGGGAAGAGCTGGCGTCACGCTGCGGGACGTGGTGACGCAGCGCGCGCAGCGTGTGGCCGGCGGAGACGGGCGAGAGCGGAGGAGCGTCCATGAAGGAGTGACGCTGCTGCGGATGGAGATAGACGCTTTGAGAGAGAGCGCGCGCGTGCAGTTGAGGGCGCTCGTTGCTAGGGTCACTCGAGCGAACCGCTGTCCGTCTCCATAAATATGGAGCTCTCTCACTCTGGCGTTCGAGGCGAAAAGTTTCGAGTGCCTGTACAATATCATACAAATGAGCTCGAGCTCTCTGGTATCAGGGAGTCGATCGCATCATTTGTGAAAGGGTATTGCGCGCTACGTTTGGCCAACATTGTCGGCGATACGAGCATAACCACATTAGGAGCGTAAATAGACCGTTCATTGAAGAGGAGTTGCGAACACCCCAGGCCGTTTTTTGACGCAAAGTGTTTGTATCCAAGGGCTGCAGATGCGACAAACAAATAGCCGACAGCTATTGGCCTCATGTTCCAGCATGAATGCCACAGTCAAGATCTTCAAGTACGTGAAGCTTTCTGACCGGTGTGTGCAGCAGTCCTTCCACAGCAAGACTTGGATCGCTAAGCGCCAGTGGCGTGTTTGCTCATCTTCACCCGCTTCACTTCAACTACTTGAGATCGAGGTGCCCGGGAGTCCCCCGATGTCTATACTTCGAATCTTCGATGAGCTGACAGCGGTCGACGGCCTCGAGCTAGAAGCCCAGTGACTGCCCTCTACGATGCACCTGCTTTCCGAGCTGTACGAGTTCAGCGAGCGAGGGGTCTGACACACCAAGTAATCGGCGGTGGTGCCACAGCACCGCAAGGCACGAGCAAGCATCGCCGACTGGTACGGGAACCACATTGTGAACTGCTTTCGTCATGGGGGCGTTCATTGAGCAACAGCGCAAGGGGCTCAGTACGGAAATAGGTTTCACCTCACTTTATGGTAGAGAGGTAAATCGGGGTTTTCATCGCGAGTCTCTGATATGGAAAGACGTATCAATATGGTAGATTCGCATCGGCATGTGAGATCGGAGGCTGCTTCACCAAACTCCTGTTCTTGAACGATTGATGTCAACTTGAGCTCATTTCCCATCGGGTTGCCGTGCGCAACTATTTACTGCAAGGTAACAGCCCACGTCTCATACGTATTTACCGTATAGATCTCCATTCAGATTTGCCCTTTAAACGAATATCGTACTTAGTAGGCGGCTCCGAAATACATCCAAACCAAAACGATTGTCCGATTGCGTTCCCAGGATTCTCCCTAAAAAGACTCCATATATTGTTGGGACGTTCCAAAACAGCCATGTGAAACGCGTCAGTCTCGAATTCTCGGGTTTCGTGCAAGTCGCCACTAAAATAGCAAGCCGACATGGCCAATGCGCTGCTGCTGGACGACGAGACCGAGGGACTCGAGGCCGCGCTCTCGCTCCTGGACGAGTACGACGAGCTCACTGCGCTGTACAGCAGCCACAGCACCACTGCGGCGCTCGCGGCCGCCGTCTCGAACGCCTCGAAGGACGACGCGCCGTACGCCGCCTTTAGCAGCACCAACAGCCACCACCGCGCGCTCTCGACGATCTCCAGTCGCAGCAGCAGCAGCAGCGCGTACAGTGGCAGTGACAGCGGTCACAACGGCGACGGCGGCGGCTCGCCCGACTACTTTGACCCGACGACGACCGCGAGCGGACAGGCGAGTGCTGTTACTGCTGGCGCTGATGGGCTGGTGGCGGAACACCAGGAACAGAACCAGCAGAAGGGTACCACGAAGAGCCGTAAGCGGCCCATCGGCTTCAACTCCAACCACGCGCGCGACGAGCGGCGCAAGGAGCTCATTTACCTGCGGCAGAAGGTGGAGGAGCTCGAGACGCAGCTGGGGCAGCTGCAGCGGCCGAACGCCGAGGTGAGCAGCACGAATCTGCGGCTTCTGCCGCCGTCGCAGCAGAACGCGCTGCAGCAGCTCAGCATCAACACGTGGAGCCAGCACGGACTGACGCGCGCGCCAGTCGAAGGTGACGCGTCGTCGTCACTCTCGAAGGAGTCGTCGGTCTGGAAGGAGCTCGCAACGCGCCAGCACGCCGAGCGTGAGAAGGCCGAGATGGAGAACATCCGCCTCAAGCTCATCCTCGAGGAGCAGATCAAGATCGCCAAGAACCTGCACACGATGCTGACGAAGAAGACCACGGCCAAGGTGCGCTCGCTTTGCTTTAATAGCTGTTTCGTCGTTATGAGGCTCATTTTGCTTGTCATTTGTGTGTTTTCTCCACAGCTGGTCGAGTCGTTTGGTCTGGGCACGAGCGCGAGCCGCAGCCAGGCGTCGGCGCCCAGCGGGGACGACAAGTCGATCTTCGAGGACCTGCTGCGCACGGCCGAGGTGTGCTACGGCGAGATCGACAGCGTGTTCGCCGCGAACGGGCTCGCGAGCATGGAGACGTCGTACCGCGACGCGCAGATCAAGTTCGACGACGTGAACGGCACGTTCCTCGAGATCATCGCGAACAAGGTCATGCCCTTCGACATGCAAGCGACCGCCACGGCCGTGTGGCAGCACATGACCCACTCGATGCAGAACATCCCGCTGCGCTTTTATTATGAAAAACACCCACAGGTGAGCAAGCGGTCATTATGCTTGGCATTGGTTTGTTTGAATTTTCTAAAGTCGAAGGCTGACTAACACTGCGCATGTGGGCCTACAGAAGATGGAGAACACGGACGACACGGTGCTCGAGCGCATCGGCGCCGAGCTGTACGTGAACGGCAAGAAGGCGGACTTCCAGGTGAAGCAGATCATCCGGCGGTACGTGGAAGAAGACCGCGTGATCCTCATCTGGGGAGCGTACATCGAGGCGCTCGAGTTCTGCGAGGAGCCGACGTCGGGCATCCGCTTCCGCGAGAAAGGCTACTTGATGATCAAGCGCCCGAGCTCCATGTCCTCGGACTTTACGCTGTTGCAGACGTGCTACATCATCACGCCGGAGCTCGGCGAGGACGTGGCGGCCAAGGACCCGAAAGTCGGCGCGCTCACGGAGTTCGTGCTCAACTCGACGGCCTGGAACATCACGGCGAGCCACCAGATGATCGAGAACGTGCTGCTGGACCAGTCGTTCCGCAGCAAGCGGCCGTGCACATAGCGAGAAGGGTGAATGGGCGTGTAGTGTGTGCTTGTAGCTGTATTAAGGAATTGCTTTGGGCCTTGCGTAAGGCGTGAAGGTGTTCATGAGAAGGGGTCCGTCAATGTGGCGTGTTTGGTCGGCTGCATGCTGCGACAAGAAGGCTTCGCTTGCTGGTTGAACTTTGGAGGACCAGACATTCGCGCAACGTTCGCGCAACATGTTGTACACTGATTTCGGTAGTCGGACGTTGCTGCCTCGTCCAAAATGTTGCGAGTTCAGGAGCCCCAAAGTATTCTGTCTTTTGGTGTGAGAGCATGGAATGCATGTGGCACACACCAGGAATGACCGTCGCATTGCTGCAACATGAGCTCTTTTGAAACACACCCAGCAGTTTCAAGTCTCCGCTTGAGAAAGGCCCTTCCTCATCTTGTTCTCTTCATCGGACACCTTCGGCCTCGGTTCTCAGTCTGCAATTCGCCTTCACGAGAGCGCAGGCAGCCATCGCCAGCCTCCAAGCCATGTCGAAGACCACGTTGGCGCCGCAGCCAGCTGAGGCCCCCAGTGCCAAGACCCAGACGGAGATCCAGCCGCAGGGCTGCGCCTCAGACGATTTCGTCAAGGCCATCAAGGACGGCGACCTTGCCGCAGCGAAGGCGCTCTACGCCCACGACCCGAGCCAAGCCGCGTGTACGAAGGAGATCGTCCAGCTCGCTGCGATGAGTGGCCAAGTCGAGCTGCTTGAGTGGACCCACTCGCTCACGGAGGACGACTGCTCCAAGGCGTTTCTGCACCGACTCATGGAGAAGATGTGCTTCAAGCAGGGCCACCTGCAGGTCTTCCAGTGGCTCCACGACCACGCGTATCGCTTCTGCACGCCCGCGATGTTCCGCGGCGCCGCCGACAGCGGCTCCATGGACACCGTGCTCTGGATCTGCGAGCACCACCCAGAAGTGTACGAGCTCGCCAAGGCTATTCGGATGGACAACGTGGCCTGCCACGACAACCTGTCCATGATCAAGTGGCTCCACGAGCGAGACTTCTTCTTTGGAACGACGTCCATGGACGCCGCTGCGCACAACGGACACCTCGAGATCGTCCGGTGGCTGCACGAGAACCGCACCGAGGGCTCGTCCACGTGGGCCTTGGACTCGGCTGCGACCTTCGGCCACCTGGACGTCGTCATGTTCCTGCACTTCCACCGCTCGGAAGGTGGCACGACCGTGGCCATGGACCTCGCGGCCGAGAACGGACACATCGAGGTGCTCCAGTTCCTGCACTACAACCGCAACGAAGGCTGCACGACGAACGCCATGGACAACGCGCCAAACGTGGGGATCCTAAGCTTTCTCCATGAGAACCGGAGCGAGGGCTGCACGGACGAGATCGTATCGAACGCGGTCGCCAAGGGGAGCGTCCCCATTCTCGAGTGGTTGCTGGTGAACAAGCGCGAGTTGGTGGATCTGGAGAATGTTCGCGAGATTGCAGTGCATAAATCCAAGCACGAGGTGATCGCGTGGGTCGAGTTGGTTGTTGCCGAGGCCGTCAAGCAAGAGGAAGAGGCGATATTGGCGGCCATTGTGGCGGCAGCTAAAGACGTGGAAATCGCGGTCGAGAAGTTGACTTTGGGAGCTGACGCTACTACTGAAGAAGAAGTAGAGCACTTGGAGCTCGAGGGCTACGTCGTGGTCACCGCGAAAGACTTGGAGAGCGGTGAAGAAGCCGAACACTAATCCAGAAATCACCATCACCATAAGACAGACATGAACACGATACGATTTGCATTATTACCTGTAGTAGATCTTCATTGTGGAGTAGCGAGCGGACACGTCTTCTTGTTGTGTCCGCCTGTGCTCCCACAGTTTGAGCACTTGTACGAACGCGTCACACCAGTCGACTGACCCTGAGCTTTGCGCTTGTTTAGTCGATCTCCACCGACAGAAGCTACTGAACTATCGGGCGGCAGATGATTCAGGTTCAGCTGCAAGTCTTCTTCGAGTGGGATCTGGATAAATTTCCCACCAAACGCCTCCGCATACGAGCTCGCAGTGCAGCTCGGGTCCACAAAGTCGTACACTCTCTCCATCTTGCAGACAAGCTTGAGCGCAGCGCCAATGTGGCGACATGGGACTCCAAGCTGCTGATGGAAAGCGCACGTGCAGGTCTTCGCTGCAAAGCTCACTTTGCGCGTCCGGTGCTCGGCTGCTTTGCTCACGTGGCGCACGTACACGAGCTCCGGGTTGCACGGCCGCACGTCGTAGTCCTCGATGATCGAGAGCTCTCGGCCCAACAGCCGCTGAGCCGCTGGCGTGACGCGCATGACGCTGTTGTCAATACTGTTGCTGGTCTCGCTCCACATTCTGACGTTCTCACTGCGTTCAAAGAGATCCTTCATCATGACGTTCATGGATTCATAGAGGCACTCGAACGGGTTCTGGGGCTGCCTGTCGTCTCGTGACTGGTGGTCTTCAGCACCAGATGAAGAAGCGCCGGTCCACCCGTAGAGGCGCCGGTCCAGGTTCGCATACACGGCCCACACCCGTGGATCCAGCGACTCGAGGAAGCTTGCAGCTTGAGGTCGATACACGCGTAGACTGTCGAGAACCGCTCGAAAGTCCTCGATGCGCTGCACAGCTTGGGCTTGAAGGACGTAGACCTTCTCGACCTCGGAGATGAGCTTCTCTCGGAGCATGTAGCGGATGATGTCACCTGGTGCGAAGAGCAAATTGCTCTAGTGGACATGGAACATTCGATAAGAATGTCAGATACCAGCTCACTGATGCATGGCAACGACGTGCATACAGCAAGCAAGTCTTACCAGTGACGAGGAAGGGTTCATCTCTTGAATGGCTCTCAAGAACGCCGAGTCCGAGCTACGGTCGCAGAACACCAGCAGCGCCTTATCGCCACCGCCAGCACCACCGTTGTCTGTTGGATTGATCCCGGCGGTCTTGAGTTTCTCGAGCACCCATTGGAAACTCTCTGCGTCAGGCTCCCGAAGAATCGCCGTTGCGACTACGAGCTCCTGACAGTTGCCGTCGCGCGCCACGAGATTCACTTGAACGCCAGCGAATCCCCACTCGCTGCCAGCGCTGGTGTTGCTTTCTATCAGAGGCCGCGTCTGAATGCTCACAACGCGCTGCAATGGCGATTCGCTCGTGGCAACAGCGTCTGCAAAGTGCTTGGGCACCACGATCGCGCACTGGAAGCGGTTGTCAGCGTCAACCTGGAGCTCTGCGACAGAGCCAGGGTTCAGTTCGCAGAACTGGCTCAGGAGCGACTCGATCCACTGGTAGCTCTTGGCAAAGCGGTCCTCAGCTGCGGCTGAGGTCGTATTCGAACCATAGAAACTGACCCCAGCCACAACGCCAGTAGAACCAGAGCCAATCCCAGCGCCGCTGGCTGATGAGAGCTCGTCCTGGATGCGCAGCAGTTTGCTCTTGAGCCGGTAGAGCGTGCGCTTCTTCACGTCCACGTTTAGCGCCGTCTTGATCTGCTCCCTCAGCACGCGCGCAGGCGTCTCGGTGTCCACCGCTGTGATACTGATGCTGCCGCAACCGGCTCTAGCTCTCAGACCCCCATTTTGTATCGTAGTCGCAATGGCATCGACAGCTCTACTATCGCTGGCAGTAGAAATGCTCTCGATGGCTGCTGAAGAAGAGCCGGCGACCAGAGCATGCGCGATCGTCCGGGCGTCCGGCACGCAGTTGCCAGTGTTGCTAGCGCTTAAGCAGCGCTCGCTGTGCTGCAGATTCGCGCCCTTCACGCGCCAGCCGCGCTCGTTCGGCTTGCGCGACCGGCTCACGCGCACGAACCACGGGCACTCGTTGGCATCGCCGGTAGTGCTCGTGCTGTTGTTGCTGATTGAGGCGCAGACGAGCAGCTTGCAGTTGCCGCCGCTCTTGGCGCGCTCCAGGCGGCACGTGCGGCGCGAAGTCGCGAAGCAGAAGCGCTTGATGTGCGTCACGGCCGCCTCGCCGCTCGGGAACTGCGGCGGGAGCGCATCGGCGTTGAGGTGGACAGGATGTGACGACGAAGCCGCCATTTTTGCGTTTCCTGAAGTGCTTCTATTTGTGCGGATGGTGTGGTTTATCTCCGACACGGTATATTTTATCCATGGGGCATGATCCACCGCTTGCCCAGGTCGCGAATTTGGGGTTCCCCCACACTCCGACTGATTCTATCCACTTACTGAACACAAGTGTGGCTGAAAGGAAACGGATTCCACTTGTGGCTGATACAAAATGGCTGAAAACCGTGCCACAGTTGTCAGGAAGGAGATTCGTGCAGCCATTCGAACGGTACATTCGCGCGACAATCACCGTTGGAATCCATTCGCGCAACCTGGTGCCATCGCCGCAACGCGCAGCATCATCTTCCCCATCACCTATCGCTGAGACTCGCTCGAGCGTGCCGAGCTGCGGCGAAGACGGCACGGGGCAACTGCAAGCACGTTGCGCCACAGAGGTGGGTGTGCACTGAACGATGTGTGCGCGTGGATACTAAATCAACTTGGACCATTCGAGCCTCAAGGAGATGGCAGCAAGCAGAGCGCGCGTGTGAGTGGGCGTTGGTGTCGTTTGAGCTTTGCGTCGATTCGTCCAGGTGCGCAAACACGTGGAGATTAAAGCAAGCACTCCTTTGGAGATTAACAGTGGACGAACCGAGTGCTTGGGCCCTTCTGTGCAAGCCTTTGGATCTGATTACGTACGGAGGCTGACTGGGAGGCAGCTCAGCTCAACTTGTAGACGTCGTGCGGTTGAGTTTGGCAGTTCGTTAAGGCGCTGTGCCTCTTAGCCGCGTGTGCTAGAGGCAGAGTCGAAACAGCAAAGCATCACGGATGTTGTACTGCATTGCCGAGCAGCGCATCCTAATAGCGACCTCCAATAACTATGTACGTATCGGCAGGGCTTTCTCTGAAAACAAGAACTGATTTCCCGACGCGATGCAATCATCAAAGTATCCCGTGGCTCGCGAGGTCTTTGAATCCACATGTAGTGCAGCAACCAGTCCGGCAGCCCACGCATCGAGACCGTGCATCGAGGTTTCCTCGGAGTGGGTTCAACCAGATGTTGTATGAGTTGTCTGTCAAACTACCTAGTTGCGTGGCTCGGCTAAGAACGCTCGCCCCACGTAATTGTTTAAAGCGCTGGTCACACAAGATTTCATCTGCTGTACATGTTTCTCTGTGCCTCAAATTCTGAAAAACTCGCCCAGAGCCACACCGGATCAAGGACAAACGATCGCAACCCCCTCCGACGTTATGTCCATCATCTGCACGGATAATGTCAAGACGGAGAGCTACTGGATCTCGAACCAGGTCTGCCTCAAGGACGCGACCTTCGAGTTGGTCGAGAAGCTCGCGGGCCTCGCCTCGATCAGCGAGATCCACGCGGAGCAGGTGCTGCCAACGTCGAAGATCACCACGCGCGTGGCCACCACCACGGCCAGCGGCATTGCGCCGCTCGTCACCAAGGCCGGTGCTTCGACCGTCTGGGCCACGGGCAACACCAGCGCGGGTGTCGTCGTCGGCTCCTTACGACGCTTTTCATGTGAAGCTCTCTGTGGGGCGTCCGAGAGTCCAAATCGATTGGGAAAGCAAGTGAAAACATCACTTGTCGACGGAAATCACAAGTGTGCATCTCTTTGGTAATCGTCTTGCGGGGTTTTGATCGAGTGCACTTCGAAGTATGGAGAGGAGGTTGCTCGCGTTGGGGTCAACGCTCGAGACAGAAAAGATATGCCAACGAGGGCTGAGTCGGACACAGCGAGCGATCCTAAACACCCTCCATAGCGATCCAAACCTCTCCAGCTCATATCGACCACAACACATCAGCAGCCATGAACCTTGATGGTGTCGCAAGATATCCTCGTGCCGAAGTGAACAACCTGGAGATCTCCACTCCACTCAACGCACTCGCCTGCTGCTGCTCTGGCGATGTGCTCGTTGGTGGATGATCAAGTGAGATGCACTCGTCAAGCTGTACTCAGATCCAAACAACAGCTGGGATGGACAGAGCAGAGACCGACTTTGGATGTCAAGAGCAAGGAAAGAAGAGGCGTTGAGGCTCAACGTGCAAACACCAGAGGGGGGGCCAAGGCTCACAAGCAAGCTAGTCGGTAGCAGAGAGAGACCTGTGAGGCTCTGCTCTTTGCTCCAGAGACGGACCGAGCTCCGTAAAGCTCGGTTTTGGCATCTGCTGCGACTCTCACTTTCCGATTTCCCTTCGCGAACACAAGCCCCTCCCCATTCGTCGCTCGACCAAGCTCCAACCATGGTCCTCTCCAAGTTCGCTCCTCTCGTCGCCGTGACCGTGGCCATCGCCTCGCTCGCCGGCTCGGCCGTCGCCATCCCACGCGTCGACGCCGGCGTGCACCGCGCGTTGCGCAAGCAGGGCTCGGTGAACCTCATCGTGACCTTCAAGGACTCCCCCGAGAGCATCCTGGCGAACACCAAGGAGGCCGAGTTCGCCACGCGCGGCCAGCAGATCGCCAGCCTCGTGCAGTCGCTCGAGAACCACGCGGCGACGACGCAGCAGGAAGTGAGCTCGCTGCTCTCGCGCGAGGCCGGCACCGCCACGCCGCTCTTCTCCGACTACCAGAGCTTCTGGGTGAGTAACCAGGTGTTCGTCAAGGACGCGACCTTCGAGCTCGTGGAGAAGCTCGCGGAGCTCTCGTCCGTCGCCGAGATCGCGGAGGAGGAAGTGTTCCCGCTGCCGACGCTCACGATCGTGTCCGAGGAGACCACCGCGGCCAACGCCACGAGCAGCGTCAACGCCATCTCGCCGCTTGCCACGAACGAGTGGGGCGTGACCAAGGTCAAGGCCGACTCGGTCTGGGCCAAGGGCTACAACGGCAAGGGCGTCGTCGTGTCCTCGATCGACAGTGGTGTGTTGTCCACCCACGAGGCGCTCGCCGGCAACTTCCGCGGCTCCTACGGCTGGTACGACCCAGAGAAGAAGCTCGCGACACCCTACGACGTGAGCGGCCACGGCACGCACACCATGGGCACGATCGCGGGCGCCAACGGCGTCGGCGTCGCGCCAGGTACGACCTGGATGGCCTGCAAGGGTTGCCGCGCTGACGGCTGCTACCAGTCGGACCTGCTCGCGTGCTTCCAGTTCATCACGTGTCCGACCAACACAGCCGGCACGAGCAAGGACTGCACCAAGGCGCCCAAGGTCGTGAACAACAGCTGGGGCGGTGGCCAGGGCTCCACGGCCTACGCCACGGCCATCAACACGCTCAAGGCCGCGGGCATCATCCCGATCTTCTCGAACGGCAACGCCGGTCCGGCCTGCGGCACGGCCAACTCGCCAGCAGACCTCTCGACGGTCATCGGTGTCGGCGCCACGGACATCAACGACGGCCTCGCGGACTTCAGCAGCAAGGGGCCGGCGGTCAACGGCAACGTGAAGCCGGATGTCTCGGCTCCCGGCAAGGACGTGCGCTCGGCCTGGAACACGGGCAAGACGGCCTACAACACGATCTCGGGCACATCCATGGCCGGCCCGCACGTCACGGGCGTCGTCGCGCTGCTGCTGAGCGCCAAGCCGACGCTCACGTACGACCAGGTCAAGGCCGCGCTCACGTCCACGACGGACCGCGCGCTCAAGGCCTCGGGCTACACATGCGGCAAGACCTCGGACGCCGTCTTCCCGAACAACCAGTACGGCTATGGCCGCGTGAACGCGCTCAAGGCCGCGGGTCTGTAAGCAGTTGGGTATGGCAAACCGTAGCTGGCCACCACACTTCTGTGCACCTTCAACAGAGATGCGAGTGGGCGCCGTGTGGCATCAGTCGATATCTGACTTTAGAGAGGTGATACACTAAAAGACATCCTCGATGCTTCGAAGCTCAACTAAGATTGCAGGCGCAAGCTCAGAGCTTGGAACAGAGACTACCCTAATATGAGCGTGCGCTGGGAGTTCGTGCAGAAGCCGGTGGGGAAGGGCTTGTCGCGTGGAGGTGCTTCGTTGTCCGAGAGGCGTGTCTGTCGTCTTTGTCTTCGGATCCAAAAGTCGCTGCGCGGTGAGGTTGCTCTGGTCGCGTGTTGCCTGTCGCTGGCAAATTGCAGAGTGAGAGAGA
>JAASFQ010000061.1:0-57308 GCA_023333845.1 Globisporangium polare | reverse complement strand
TTGCGCTTCTGATGATGGTGTCGTCGCGCTTGCAGATCAAGCGATCTACGAGTGGGAGCAGTCGCTCGAAGAGCTGAACGTGTACATCCGCCCACCACCGAGCATCACCGCCGCCATGATCCTCTGCGAGATCACTGCGAACCACGTGACGCTGGGGCTGCGTGGCACGAACGACAAGTTCCTCAACGTACGTGAAGCGGCGTGTGTGTGGAATTGCACGGTGATGCTCATGCGGTTTGAGGTCATGACGAGTGCTTATTGCGACTGTGTGTGTGTGTGTGTTGGCTGCAGCACGACCTGTCGAGCGCCGTGGTCGTCAAGGAGAGCTACTGGATGCTCGGTGCGTGCTGTATTTTGCTAAACACACTGGGCGAGTGTGTTGAGGAAGCCACTGATTGTGTTGCGTTATTGCGAGCAGACCAGGGCGAGCTGACGATCAACCTGCAGAAGATGAAGAAGGGGCTCATGTGGCCAAGCGTGTTCGTCGGCCACGGTGAGGTAAGTGCCAATGAGAACCGAACTCTCATCACTGCGTTGCTGCGGCTATTTCTTTTATCTCTCTCGTGCTGACCAAAAGTCTCACTTGCGATGCGTCAACCTACTCAGCTGGACCCGATGGCACAAGAAGCGACGAAACGGCAGATGATGCTCGAGCGCTTCCAGGAGGAGAACCCGGGCTTCGACTTCTCAGGCGCCGAGTTCAATGGCTCGGCGCCAGACCCGCGCACGTTCATGGGCGGCGTCAAGTACGCCTAAGCCTCGGGTTCTAACACTAGTGAGGGCTGATTTGCAGTAAAAGGCGCGGGTCCACAAACTCTTCTTCATGTTGTTTCTTTTCTTAC
This sequence comes from Globisporangium polare, assembly GCA_023333845.1. Lineage (NCBI taxonomy): Eukaryota > Oomycota > Peronosporomycetes > Pythiales > Pythiaceae > Globisporangium > Globisporangium polare. The sequence continues at coordinate 56,466 of JAASFQ010000061.1, read as the reverse complement.
TGCCTGTTTGTGTCCTAGACGCAGCGGGCGGCTTCAGTGTCAGAGAAATCCTACTGTTGGTCTTCAGCTGAACGATTCCAATGCTCAACGTCGAAGCCCACTGCAGCGTCAGCAAACAGTTGCCACAAACTAAGCTGTAGATCTGGGTAGCCGTCTGGAAGACCGACGCTCAAAAGCGCAGTGTCCTGATACTGGTCTCGAAGTGCTGCCAACGCACTGTACGCGTCTCCAATCGGCACTTGGACTTCCAGGAACGGCGATGGATCCAGCTGCACAGCTCTGCCAGCAGACTCGTGCACCGAGGCGACTGCGCTCGTCAGACTCTGGATGACACAGCAAGCGCCGCGAATCGCCAGGGCTCACTATCTCGTGCTTGAGAGTGAGGACGAAAGAAGCAGATCCCAACCACGCGCTGCACCGCAGCGTTCGCCAGAGACTCTAATGAGCATCGAGACGCTTCGATGACCGACCTCCACCTCCGCAACCACGAGTGGGAACACTGGCTGATGTCCTGGCGGCAGTCTCCCAGGGAGGGGACGCACGTCTGGATCGTACACGGGAGGGACGTCTCCCGTCGCCTCATTCGCTGCAATGAGATTGTATGCTCGCGCGTACTCGAGGAAGACGCCGTCGAGTGCGAGTTGAACGATGCTACGGGCGAGGGAAGATGCGGAAATGGCGGTCGAGTGCGGAAATGACGAGTTGAAGTTGAAGCTTGCCGAATGTAGCGTGGACAACATAGTGTTTATGCCGATTAAGTGTGTCCCACCTCATTCACAATCCTGACAAAAATGATGGGGAAAACTGTTTTTGGGTGCGGGGGGACGAAATCCAAGAAGCGCAGATGTGGCTCACAATCAGTATTTGAAGGCGCGCTCGGTTTTAAAAATACACTCGTGTGCTTTTTGGCGCGCTAAAAAGCGACCAACCAAAACAAACCGAAGAAGGACGAAGCGAGAAAAGCCGAGAAGCGAGAAAAGCCGAGAAGCGAGAGCGAGCGACTGATGGCGGCGGAGATCGAGCGCATCGTGGACAAGAAGCCCATCCGCGGCCGCGTGCACTACCTGGTGGTATGGCGCGGCTTCGGCGAGGAGAGCAACACCTGGTACGCCGCCTGTCTCCTTTCTCTGCTGTCTGCACTCATCTTTTATCGACGAGCAGTCGCTCATGCTGGTGTCACTCGTGTGAATGGCTTCGTTATGTTGCTGTTGCTACTGTGTGTTGTTGCTGTGAAACAGGGAGAGCCGAATGGACCTCATGGCGGACGGCTACTCGTCTGTGATCCGCGAATTCGAAAACAGTGCGTACTTCGCAATCTATTCTTCATCGTTCTCTGTCGCTACTGCTTCTCTGCTGAGCAGCTACTGACGATTGTGTGTGTGTGTTACCCAGGCAACAAGAAGTCGCGTGATGGCTCAGCGACACCAAAGTCGTCACGGAGTCGCAGCCCGAGTCGCGGGCGTAGTCCTGGACGCCCCAAGGGCAGCAAGAACCGCGTCAAGACCGGAGCAGAGAGCAAGTCGCCGAGCCGCGGCCGCAGCCGCAGCAACTCAGTCTCGCGCGTGCGCCGAAAGCCAGCAAGCGAGAACCAGGAGAGCAGCGCTGAAGAGGTCCCACTGCAGAAGAAAGCGCCAGTAAGCAAGAGCAAGCCAGTGGAGGTCTCGGAGCCCGTCGAACCCGTGGTGTTCGTGCCTGAGACGCAACACCAGCTGCAGCCGCACAGCGACGAAGATACGGACGTGCTTCTGCGGTCGACGATCAAGGCGCTCAACACCCACGTGATCAAGACCGCGACGCCCGTGGAGAAGGATGTGGACGTGGCCACGACGCCGCGCAAGTCGCCTCGCATGAAGGCGTCGCCCAAGTCGGTCAAGACCGAGACGCAGACCATCTCGCTCGCCTACGAAGAAGACGGACGCGTCGTGAAGCAGACGACTCAGACGATCGAGACGACGACGGAGACCGTTGCGCACGGTCACTCGCATGGCCACTCGCACGAATCGTCATCCTCAACCAGCACGACTGTCGTGACAGCCGAGGCGCAGCAGCTGGTGGAAGAGGAAGTTGAGACTTCTGCACTGCTGCATCGCGCGCCTCGCGCCAGAGCTCAGGGCGGGTTCGTCGACATGATCACCAAGATGACGGAGCGCGGATGGATCGTGTCGTTCCTGAGCGTCGCAGTCGTGGTCGGTTCGCTGCTGGCGAGCCAGATCCTCCCGCGCGACGTGGACAGCGATCTGTGGCGTGCGTGGCTGCCATTCCTCACGCCGATCGTGGCGCTGCTGCTCTTCTTCCACCAGAAGGACGACCGTGCGTCCGCCAAGTGGATCGCGATCGCGCTCTCGTGGCGGTGCGCGGCCGAGCTGCTCGTGCTTATCGGCGCGACCCCCTCCGAGTTCCAGACCGTGACCGCTTCGGCCGCTGCGATCGCGAACCTGTCGCTGCTCATCGCTCTTGGCGCGCTTGTGCGCAACAAGGAGCACGAGGCCTCCAAAGCAACACTCGTGGCGCTCGCTGCCGCTGCCTTTGCGCTGTTCCTCGCCGACAGGTACGAATCATTGTTCGCTTTGATCATCTATGTGTTGATCCCCGATGGTGCTATCAGAACGTGTTGCTAACAAACTCTGGCTCGTTGCCTTGTGATCAATCAGCTGGGTGGTGACAACGAAGGACCCTGCGCTTGAGTCCCGGGTGATCCTCATGTCGGTGGCGGTGGTACGTCTCCCATTCGCGCTCACACATCTGAAATCTGTCGGTGGCCCCTTGCATTGCTTGCTGACGACCACCGTGTTGCTTCTGTTGTCTACAGCTGGGCATCTCGCTGTCCCCTGCGCTCACTGCTTCGACCGACGACGACGACGAATAATTACGTGCTCACCCCCACCTTCATCCGCCCGATGGACGGATGGATGGGGCCGGAGCTGTGCATATGTGAAGAACGAACCATCCTCGGCGTGGTCTCAGTTTTGCTGCTTCCGTGATTATTGCGCTGTTGTTTATTGTAGGGCTTTCTTGCATCTTCTGTATCTTCCTTCTTGCTTGGGCGTGCCGATAAGTAACTAATACGACGCGAATGCTCACCATCAACACCTTGTGGTCTTCCGGTCACTCCCTCTTGTGCTGTGAGGCTTCCTAGTGCGCCAGGGCAAAGTTTAGCGTCTTGGCGAAGAGCTGGCGGCTGCGCACGCTGATGACCGAGTGCTCGTGCTCCTCGTTCTCGATCAGGTCGTCGATGAGCTCGATCGTCAGCGCCGCAGAGCCCAAAGCCGGGGAACTTGAGGACTGTACGCGCTTTCGACGCGCCGAGGATAAATACTGCGTCGTCGCAGCGAAGAGTAGCGTCTGGCGCATCAGCAGCTCGAGCTTCTGCTCGTTCACGCCCGACGCGTACTCTTCCAGCAGGTTCTCCCAGAGCTCGTCGTCCTCGCAGAGCGCGTGGCGCCACACTCGCGCGAGCACCGCGTCAAACTCGTCCGTCTCCTGTGCGCTCTCGACGGCTTCCAGCGCCATCAGGAACAGGCTCGTTCTGCGGAATCAATGCAACACCATGTTACATGTTAGCTTGACGATGACAACAAAGCAAAGTCCCACATGCACACTGAATGGCAGCGTACCTCATTGGGTCGTTCTTTGCGACGGAGGAGGAGGCGTCAAGACACGTGTCCACAAGTTCGTTCAAGTTCAGTGGACGCTCCGTATCGACGTCATCCTCCAACGGGAGCTGCTGCAGCACTTCCTGGATCTTCGTGCGGACGAGCTACAGATACAGAGAGAAAGCATTCGTTAGCCATCATAATTCACAGTATCCAGCTCAGCCTAGTATGCCGGGGACAGCAAGACATACCTCGCGCTGGATCTGGTGCATGTTCTCCTCAATACGCGACGTGTTGGGCGATGCGAGCGCCGCGATCTTGGCGAGACTCGCCAGGTTCTTGCGCTTCGAGAGCGACGTGTGTTCGCGTTCAGCCTCGTGGAGCGCGAGCGTGGCCGACTGGTCGTAGCGCTCGATGGAGATCGCCGTCATCCAGCAGTGCTTCGAGAGCTCCTTGTGACCCTTCATGTACTGGTGCAGCGAGCCGCCGTAGAGCTTCGAGTTCCCGAGCATGTACGAGAGCATCGTCGACCGCGCTTTGCGCTCGTATGCGGACGACACGGGCCACGGGTTGCGTACTTCGCCGCCGTACCAGGTAAACAGGAACTGCGGGAATCCGTCGTAGGCCTTGCAGTACGCCTCCAGGCGCTTCGTCGACGCGCTCTTTGGCAATTTGCCCAGCACGTAGTCGAGCTTGCTCAGGTTCGCGTGGTCCTCCGTGTACACGAGGAACACCATGGCTTCGTAGTACGAGTACTTCTCCGCGAGCTTCACACACTGTAGGAAGAGATCGTTGCGCTTCCGCTCGGGGAGCCCTGTGATATCCTGCTCAAACTCCGAGCGGCCCCCGATGTCCAGCGCCGTGTTGGTCGCAACATACACAAGCGGGTTCAGCACGTAGCGCTTGCTGACATCCGATTCCTTCCGCAGGTCTTCAGCTTCTTCCCCTTGGAGCAGAGGCACGAAGCGCAGGTAGCCGTCCAGTAGGATGCACCCGAGGCTCTTGATCTGGTCCGTTACCTCAAAGATCTCGTCGTTCTCCCACCGAATGCGCTTCTCGTTCGAGAGCGACGAGTATCCGACAAGCACCGTGAGACGCGAGATCTGGTCCACGAGCACTTCGCGCACTGGACGCGTGAACGCCCAGCTGCCCGTCGCGGTGAACGCGCCACTAGATGAGGACGACGCCACCGTCTGGGACTCGGTGCTCACGGACGACGGCTTGAGCATGCTCAGCATGCTGTACCCAGCCTCCAGGAGCGCGTAGAGGTACGTCGGGTCGCTCTCGCCGATGGACGTGCCTAACTTCGCCACTTCGACGCTCAGGAACTGGAAGAGCTCCGTGATCTTGCTCACCTCGCAGTAGAAAATGTCGAACGCGTTGTAGCCGGCGAGGCGGAGCTGCTCCTTTTGGTACCCTCGCTGCTCCACAGTCTTCTCGATCGCGTGCAGCAGGAACTGACCCGTCAGGCGGCGCTGGATGCTTCCTGCAGCACCCGAAGTTGAGGCGTCGTCGGCTGGGCTCTGGGCGTACAGTGATCCTTGGAACTTGCTCAGCGAGATCGCAGCGTTGAGCTTCTCCTCGTCCTCCGTCAGGTACCGACTGAGCTCCGAGGACTTGACGATCACTTGCCACACGTTCGCGCACCGGCGCTGCAGGAACTCAACAAACTCGTTGTGTCGCGTGCGCTTCTCTTCGAGCTGAAAGCGTACAAGCTTCGGCGTCACGAGCGCTACACCACCCTTCATACTGCCGTTCTGCTTAGTAGAACGAACACTGCTGGCATCGCCGTCCGTGTCTTCTTTTCCCCATCGCAGACCGGATGAGGGCTTCGCGTCGAGGATCTGGAAATCGATGGACACGGCAGCCTGTGCGACCGCCAGCGCGTCCTTGTTCGCGATGCGCAGTGGGGACGTCGAGTACGGGTCGTCGTGGAAATGGGTGGTCAGCAGCCGCACGTACGCCTGGACATCGAGGTTCTCGGCCAGAAAGTGTGGGGACTCGCCTGTGAGACGGCTCGCTTCTTCGAGGCGCTTGCGGCTCTTCTCATGGATCAGTGACGCGCTCGCGAGGCTCGACGAACGCGTAGCGGACAATGCCTCCACTTTCTGCATGTTGGACGCCGTCGCGATACACACAGTGCCACCCTGTGGAAGCTTGTTGTCGTCCTCCATGAGCACAAAAGACACAGAGCCCTTGATCGCGTCACCCGCAAAGGCGTTGGCTTCAACGCGTGCGCCAAAGCCCACGGCCGTACGGTTGTGCACGCCCTGCAGCGAGAACGCCGCGTAGCGTACGGTCGTCTGGCCGGAGCGCGGCAGCAGGATTGACGCGAACTGAATGGGCAGCGCCTTGGTCCACACGAGGTAGAACGCGCCTTTGGCCATCCCAAAGCAGTCGACGCTAAAGTACCGGCTCGTATCACCACCGCTCTCAGTGAACGTCGGCTCATAGTCAAGCACGCAAGCCCACTCGGGCTCGGGGGACTCGCTCGTGGACCCAAGCGAGAACTGGAAGACGGCGTACTTGACGCGCGCCGAGCTCTCCTGGCGCGACGAGCACACGAAGGCCACGAGCAGCGCAAAGCAGTTGTCGAGCACGTACGGGAGCGACACGATCTCGACCTTTGCGAGGTGCTGGTCTGGAAAGTTGTCGCTGAAGTAGCTGATCGCCACGCGCGTGGCATCAAAGTGGCGCACGGACACGCACGAGCAGTCCATGACGTCGCCCGTGCTGAAAGTGCGGCGCTCGACGATGCCGTTGCTGAAGAGCACGAGCATGTCGGCCGTCTCGTCGTTCACGATGCCGTCTGAGACCGAGGGAACGACCTTGACGTACTTGATCGCCGTGTTTGGGTCCAGCTCGCCGCCGTATTGACCAACCGCGCCACTGCTGCCACTGGAACGCGAGGCGGACGCGAAGAAGAACTGCGAGACGGACTTGGTGAGCCCCGAGAGGAACCCGCCGTTGCGCTTTTCGAACGTGCGCACGCGGATGCGGCGGTCGTCCATGGCCACCTCCCACACGTTGCCCTGGTTGGACCAGCACACGACGCTCTTGAGGTCTTCCTCGGGGGACTGCTGCAGCTGCGCGCCTTCGTCGTGCTGGTCCACCGTCGACATGACGGCGTCAGCGTTCGTGAAAACCTCTTCGTCGTACTGTAATGGGATCTGCACGCTCAGCGGGACGCTCTCGTACGGCAGGTCGATGTCTTCCCAGAAGAGCACGATGCCGCTCTTGCCGATCACCATGAGCGACAGGCTCTGTCCGTAGAGCGCGAAGAGGAACGGGTGCAGCGCTTCGCGGTCGTCCAGTTCGTCGGGAAGTGGCAGAGAGATGACGCGCGTCTGCTCTTCTTGCCACAGAAGGATCTTCGTGCGCAGCACCACGACGAAGTACACGACCCACTGGCGCCCGCTGCTGTGGCGCGCCGACGGGATCGACGCGCGGCACGAAACGATCTGCGGCTGGGCCTGCTGCTGCTGCTGCTTGTGCTGTCCAAAGCCGTCCTTGCGGATCTCCTCGCTGATGTAGCTCGGCAGCGTGTCGACCATCGTGATCGTGCACTCGGGCGTCTCGATGAGCACGTTCTCGGCCTCGTCACGGCCGCCGTCCACTGAGACAGCGGATGACATGGGCTGCTGTTGCTGTGATTGGAGCTGCTGATGTTCGTGATACTGCTGCTGCTGGCTGTTGAAGAAGAGCGCCTCGGCGGCCTCAAGCTGCAGCCGCTGGCGCTTGCTGTGCGCCGTGGACGTGGCCGTGCCGCCCGTGGCCGCGAGCAGGTCCGCGTGCGGCGGAGAGAGCAGCCCGCCGCTGCGCTTCGACGGCACCTCCACGAACTTGCGCGCGCGGAACATGGCGATCTGCTGGTCTGTACCGAAGTCTGTCGCTCGGCTCTTCCTCCGTGGCTCAGCGTTTGCTTTTCCCAGCCCAAACAATTTTGCGCCGGCGAGTCGATGGCCGGTGTGTGTGGGCGGCTTTGTTGCTGGCGGGATTTTCTTTTCCTCAAAATTCGACTCGATTCTCTCCATTTGGTGCTTTCTTAGCCTAAATTTAACAGACAGAAGTGAAATGTCAGCAAATGGGATGCGCAGCACCAGCGTGCACTGTGAGATCGTGACGTGACACAACACCAACGACTCCAGGGCGTGACAACACACACACGCACACACACCTGCAGATCCGCAGCGACAGCGAATGTCTGCTTCCTAATAGCCCACTACACACTGCAGACGTCCGTTGCATGTGCTAATCCCTTTTGTTTGATTTAATCTGCACGCAGTCTCTCATAAATACGGCACCGCCCCTCGCTCGTCCGTTCCTCCTCCGTACACCACTTTTCTTTCTCTCGGACTCGACTTCTCCAGCACACCGTCCTCGTTTTGCCCAGGCCGAGTGCTTGCTGGGCGTCATCTCTATCCTATACCTCCCACTCAAAAGCCCAGAGTGGCTCTTGACGCTCGGTACGACTCTTCATTCGCTGGAGTGGGGGAGGTGATTGCGACGCCACCGCCGTTGTTCACCACGCCGCCGCCGTTGTTCGAGGCCGCGCTCTCCTGGCGGCGCAGACTGGGGGGTTTCGAGGACGACGAGGCGCCGTTCGACACGCCGTTCTGGATCAAAATCTTGTGCGCGAGCTCCAGCGCCTTCATCCACCGGAGCATCTCGTCGCGGTTCTTCGCCAGGAAGCGCGTCTGATGGGTCGGCGAGCACACGAGAAACTCGTTCGGCTTGCCGTCCGACTTGGCCTCGACGATCTCCAGGCCGGCGATCGCGAGCGGGATCGACCCGCGCGGCTCCTTGTCGTCCTTCTTCTTGTAGTATCGGAGGTAGCCCTCTGGGTCGATCACGCACCAGCGGTCTCGGAAGCCTCGCAACGACATGTTGCCGAACACGCCCTTCTCGTTGGAGTGGCTCGGGTGCTTCATGAGCTTCCCAGCGAGCGAGGGCATGCTGCCGTCCATGCCCGGGACGTAATTGGCGTTCGAGTCCGTCGATGGGGCCATGGACGCCATCGACGCGTCGCTGCTGCTGCGGCTCATTCGGCGCTCAGGCACCCCCGACATCCGCCTCATGGATGACAGGCGATCTTGCTGGGTAGAAGCTCCAGTTAGCGAGGCACGCGTCGTGTCTCCAGTCAGCGATGCCGTCCCTCCGTTCAGCGATGAGCGAGTCGTAGCGCCTCCAGTCAAAGACGCACGCGAGACTGGACCACCAGTCAGCGATGGGCGCATGGACATGCTGGTTCGCTCGCTGGAGATGGACGCCGACGGTTTGCCCTGGATCTGGTCCTGGACAGCACTCATCTCGTTCTTCAGCTCGGTGCGGCGAGCGTTCAGCTCTGCGAGGCGTGCGCCGTCATTCGCATTCGAGGCCAGTGTGATCTCTGCCACGACTTCTTGCTGTTGATTTCGCATAGAACGGTTGATAAACTGTTAGACAACGGCTCTCAGCAACTCAGAGCAACCCCACACACAACTCGAGAACGTACCAGCTCGACCCGCAACTTGCTCAGCTTCTTCTGCAGGCGAGCCGTGGCGGCGGCGCGCTCTTCCATGATCTGGTCAATGTCCATCCCGGCGTGTGGGTCCTCTGGCTCACTGATGCTTGGGCGCACAAGCGACGATCTCCGCTCGGCTTCAGACTGCGAGCCGAGCTCTTTCTCCATGCGCTGCATCTCGTCCAGGGCGTTCTTCAGATCGTCCTTCAGCGCAGCACGACGGATCGAGAGATTGTCTGCGGCTGCGTGGTCGTTGTCATTCGATGCCTTCGCAATGGCAACCACCGTCTCACGCTGTGTGTGTGGGGAAAAAAAAGAGAGGTGTATACACATAACGGGTTAGTACAACCACTCACGACTCGTTCGCCAACACTGGTAGAAATCAAAATCCTCACCAGAGTCTTCCTCAGGTACTCGATCCGGTTCTCCAGGAAGATGAACTGCGGCGGCTTCTCGCCGCTGATGAAGTCATCTTCGCGCTTGGACGCGATTGCCACCGACTGCATCTGCTTCTTGAACTGCGAGATCTCGGACTCGACGTACTGCGCGCGTTCCTGCTCCTTCTCCAAGTCGTCCTCCAGCTGGCCGCTCTTGTGCTTAATCTTCGCGAGCAGCAGCTCTCTCGCATTGTCTGCCTTCTTGTCGATCGAACCTCGCTGGATGTACGCACCCAGGAACGCGGACGAGAACACGTCGATCTCGTACACACCGTCGTCATTGTCGAAATCGGCAAACTGGTCCAGCTCCTGCTGCACAGTGTCCAGCGATTCTTCGAGCACGACTCGCGCTTGACGCAACTCTTCATTCTCCACAATGAGCTCTGCGATCTCCTTGCCAAGCTCAGCATTGCGGGCACTCAGCTCCGTCGTCTTGATCACCTCGGGGGATTCGATTTCCCCCGCCTCTTGGAGCCTCAGCTGCTCAATGTTGTGCTCCAACGTGCTGGTCTCCTGGATCAGGTTCTCGTGTTCCTTCTCAAGCAGCACAGTGTACTCGTTCATCGCGTCCACCTGGGAAGTCACGAGCTCAAACTTCTTCGTCAGCTCGATCCCCTTCTTCTCCATGCGCTGCCTCGAGATCTTCCACACTTGTTGGTGCAGTTCGTAGGCGACGAGCATCTGGAAATACTCGAGACGCAGCGAGCTCTGCATCGTGCGCGCGACTCGGTTCTCCTTCTCTTCCTCGGTCTCTTCTTTAGGCACCTCTTCTTGCACGTGGCCCTGTTTCGTAGTTCACAGATGTTAGCAAGCAATTGAAAGCACCAGACTCGTTACGGACAAACGTACCACAATCCCCTTGGTGATGTCGGCAAACTTGATGCGCACTGGACGGTGCACTCTGCTGAGCTTCTCGAGCACTTCGTTGTACGTGAACCCCGTCAGCGGCTCGCCATTCATCGCAGTCATTCGCATTCCGACCACCAATCGCCTGTGTAGATAGATAGAAACGAAGGCATGACGACTCGGTTAGTAAAACGACAGTCTCAGAAACGCAGAGTCAACAACGACAACATCGTACTTCTCTGGCTTGACGCCCCAGTTGTAAATCTCCGCAGGACTTGGTTCTCCATTCGGCAACTAGCAGTATGAACAGCAGCATGTGTTAGGTCCCTAGCTCAAACGCGACGCCATCACCGAGCCTGTAAATCAACTCAAAGCCTCACCTTGTAAACCTCCGCAATGTGCACTTGGAGGTCCGAGAACTCGGCGCCTGGCTCGCCCGCGATCTGCTTCAGATTGAGACCAAGGCGTCCATAATCGAACGCGACCTCGATCTCGTGGATCCACTTGTAGTGGATACCCGTCTTGAGTGGTGGCCGCAGCCACTGCGTGTGGCCGTAGGGTGACACGTAGTACGTCTTGCCGCCGTGGGTCTTACTCTCGCGCGTCGACCAGCCCTTCGGGAGCACGAGCACTTCGCCGTCGTCTCGGATGATCGCAGATTCATAGTCGAGCCTGTTAGGTTACACACACACACACACACACACACACACACACACACACGCATTAGCATCCGCAAATGCACCAAATGTAGCATACCCATACATACACAGATGGATGGACTTACGATTCCAACACTTTCGCCGTGGCCTCGTCAACGTTCGTGTGCTTTGGCTTCTTCTCGCTGGCGCCTGCAGCTGGCGTCATCTCCTTCGAGTCCTGCTCCCCCTTCTCCTTCGCTTCACCGCCATCGCCTTCTTTGCCTTCATTCTCATCGTTGGCTTTCGCCTCCTGCTTCTCATCTGCTACGGCGACGTCACCTCCTCCATTCGCCTGTTCGAGGATGTCGTCACTGTTGGGCTCTTCGCTCGTCGTCACCTTTGTGATCTCTTTCTCGCTCGCGGCTTCCGCCACTGGGGGTAAATCGCCAGCCGCGCTTGCTGCTACTTGCAGCGGCTCCGGGGCGGCCGAAGGAGACTCGAGCGTCTCGAACGACACGAACGAGGGCGTCGCGGCCTCGGCGATGACCATGTCCGCGTCGTCGTCACTCGCGTCGGGGGTCACCTCGCTCACCGTGACTACAATGGGGTCCACTAACAGCGGCTTTACTGGTTCTAGCGCTGTGGAGACGTCCACCACGACTGCTTCATCCGTGGTCGTAGCAGCTTCGTCATCATTGGCGCCTTCTGATAGAAGCGTCAAATCCAGAGGAGCAGGCGGCGGGGAAGCCGCTGCTTCGACTGGAGCGACCGCCACATGGCCATCTGGCGCGATTGCGGAGACGGCCGGATCGTCGGTGGCCGTCGGCGTGGGTTGCGGCTCGCTCATGTGGAAATGGACGCTTGTGAATACGGATGCACCAGTCGTCTCTCCTATTCGTGGGGGTCGTGCGTGGGACGGCGCGTGCACGGGAGGAGATGGATGTCTTGCGAGACGCGCGCGCTCTCTCTCTCTCTCTCTCTCTCAACTGGAGCTTCTTCGCCTTCTTCTTCGCCTTCGCGGCTTTGTTTGCTTGCATCTCCCCCTTGTCCCTCGTGAGACCATGTGCATTGCTGCATTGCATTGGCTGTTGGATTCAACACAGCAGCAGCAGCGAGTTGAATTGAGTGTATTGTGTGTATGATACGGAAACAGATGTAATCTACCGTCTTTATGGACCGATGTGTCAAATACGGATGCAACTCGATAGGGTTCCACGAGTTACGTCCTCCTTCAATCAGAAGTTGCACCGGAAGAAACCTCGAAAACCATGAAAGGTCCTTCCAACAGCAAATCCGATACAACCCTACCTTTCATGGTTTTCGAGGTATTGTGGTCTCCATTTGTTGTCTCCACTTTGCCACATCCACAGCCTTTTCGTACACAAATATGGATCCCACCTCTGTCTCGCGATGCATTGACGATTATCGAGGCCTGGTGTGTGCATGACACTTTACAGCTCGCTGTCAGAAATGGCTTGCTCAAAACAATTTCCAAACTGACCCTTTTTGGACGCGCGGGAACTGATGCAAAATGACAATAGACGCTTGGTGGCTCTCCAACATGATCGGACCCATTCTGTGCGCGCGGATGGCAACACAACTCACACACTCGTCCTCCGTTCAGTTCACCATCTCTCGATCTCTCTCGAGACTGCCAATGTGTTGTGTTGTATTTTGCACTTTAGGCACATGCGATCACTGCCGAATTGGTCGTCCAGGCATCGATCGTCACGTGCAGTCGAGAAAGAAAAAGGAATGCGTGAAAGAACAGGTAATGGTACAATCAGAAAAGATGCCAGCAGATCAGACCTGAGGAAACTCCATCAGGGTAAAACCATCGCTGCACTCACTCGACTTGGACTGCACCTCGAGCTGCGCGTCCTCGGGGCGCACGAACAGCGGCTCGAACGTCGCGGCCTGCGGCACGAAGCGCGTCTCGCGCACGAACTCACAGAGCGAGTTCTTCGCGAGCTGCTCCGGCGTGAACTTGGTGCGCGGGCTCTTCAGCACCATGATCTTCGTCTTGAAGCGGCGGCTCGACTCGGCTGCACGCACGCACACAAACAAAAGCACGCATCACAACGTCAGCAATTTGTGTCAACAATGCTGACGGATTTGAGAAAGAGGAACGTACTGCGAGAGCGAACGCCGTAGAACTGGCAGACGCTGTGGATGATGAGGCGGTGGAACGCCGAGTCCACCAGAGGGATCACGAGGCGGATGTCCTTCTCGCTCGCCTTGAGCAGCTCCATCGGGTGGGTTAGGACGCGGAGCAAGCCCGTGGCGACTTCGATTTCCGAAGGAACCTCGCGCCACTGAACACACACAAACAGAGAGAATCGTGGGTCACTTTGGTCAATGTTAAACATCGTCATCGCAAGTGAAGACCAAGCAATGTACCTGGATGAGGTGCAGCACCACGTACTCGACAGCTTCAATGAACTGCGAGAACGACTGGAACGAGCGAACGAGCAGGGTTCGCGCGCGACGGTCGACGCGGAGGAACATCTCTTCGGCGTCTGCGTCATTTGCACAGCAACAAGTTAGGAGCTGACCTGGCAATACTGACGCCAAGCACATTTGTACCGCAGCATACCGTTCCAGTCGTCACGGCGACGCACTCGCGGCTCCTTCGCCTGCTCGAGCTTGCTTAGCTTTCCCTTGCGGAATGCAGTCTGGAGCTCCTGGTTCTGAGGCTCCGCAAGCTTCTGGAAGTTGGACTTCCACTCGACGTTGATCGACATGTGCTCCATCAGATCCTCAATGCGGGTCGAAGCCGCGCGGTTGCCAAAGTGGTGGTCTGCATGGCCATTCGTCACCGCGACAACAGACATTAGACCTCACTCGTGGCCAGTCACAACACCCCCACTGCATCGTACCGTTAAACCAGCGCTGCTGCTTTCGCACGCCCACCGGGAGCTCGTTTGGCTTCATGAGGTACGCCGCCGATCGAATTGGGTTGATGTTGATCAGCCGCTTGCTGCGCGCAGCCGAGGTCTCGGGCGTCGTCGCGCGCTTCTGTGGCGTCTTGGCGCGGCTCGACCCGTTCCCCGTGCTCTTGGAGCGTACAGGAGTGTCAAGCGGGATCACCACGGCCACGGTCGCCGCAGCAACCACAGTCGCGCTCGTCGTCGCCGGCATCGTCTCGTACCGAGCAGCTCGCAATGGCGCGATGGGTCCCTCGCCCCACGTCATCTCCGCCTCCAGCTCGCTGCCGCAGAGCGACGCCGAGTCGGCCTCCGAGTCGCTCGCGGACACGAGCGCGTGCGGGTCGTCGAGCAGGTTCATCGCGTCTCGAGGTGGGGGGTCTGGCGCGGAGAGAAAGAAAGGTGCTGCTGGGTGGGTCGAGCTCGTCGGGTCCGTCGTCGGAACGGCGAATGTGTCGTGGACGTCGCTGAGGAGGAGCGCTGTGGTCTGCCGAAGCGAGAACGTGGGACCAGCACTCACTCCGTCGGGGTTTTCTCTGGGCCTGTATGTATTTGTACTTTTCTTTGAATGGTAGATTCAAAAACGATGTTCAGTACCCACTGACTTGTATAAACAAGACTACTGTGAAAACAGATGAGCATTCACTCGATCGAGATGGAGAGGATCTCGACCCTGAAAGAAACTCACAGCAGAGTGCATGAACCAGAAAGAACGTTCAAGCAAGCGGTACAGTACGGCAGTCACTGCACCCCACGGGGGTACAACTCCTGGCATCCACTGACAAAGCATGCGTCGCCGCTTTGATTGGGTCCAGCATTATTTCCGGTTCGTTCGCTCATTCCCCCCAGCAGCTCACACGCAGCAAGCAAGCAAGAGGCACAGCCGCATTTAGCAGCAACGATGGAGCTCACGCCCGAGGACGACGACCTGCTGAGCTACTTCCTCTCGGCGGACGTGGCGGGCGAGGAGCTGCCGCCGCCGCCGCAGCCCAAGACCGATGCGCTCAACGCCAGCGGCACGGCGCCGCTGTACCCGGCGCTGGGCGGTGGCGTTGTCCCGTCGACGGGCGGAAGCAATGGCGCCAATCCGGACCAGTACGCGTTCGACCGCACGTTTGGAGGCGGCGGCGCTTCAGCGAGTGGCGGGCAGACCGGTGGCCTCGCGACGCTGGGACCGCTCTCCACGCTGCACCAGATGCAGACCGCGTACCATGCCGCGGAGAACGCCATGATGCGCTCGTCGTCCGCGGACGAAGAAGCCATGTCTGGCGCGGGCTTGGACTCGGACGAGAAGCGTCAGCGCAGGTGGGTTGTTTGAGGAGTGTTCTGATCTATGGGGTTGTCGTTACGCTATGTGCTAACCGATCAACGCGCCGTGAGCAGACTCGCGAGAAATCGCGAATCCGCGCGCCAGAGCCGCCGCCGAAAGAAGCAGTACTTGGAGCTGCTAGAAGAGAAGGTTGGTGGGGACGGCCGCAGTCTGAGGAGCAACGACTTCCTTTCATTGAGCACGTGTACTGATCACACCGACGTTGTTCTCAATAGGTTGCGCAACTCACAGAAAGTATCGACACGACCCGCGCGAGCCATCTCGAGCGCGCCGACGAGTCGCTCAACAACGTGCGCTCCGAGATCCTCGCGACGCTCTCAGAGGACTTAAAGAACAACCCACCAGAGGTATGTTTTATGATGTGCCGCGCTGTTAAGCAGTGTGTTGCTCTTCAGAGGTTCTGAAACACTCCCTCCCTCTTGCTCGTAACCACACAGGCTGTCTCGGAGAAGATCCGACAGGGCATCATGCTGATCCAGGAGCGATTCGGGCCAAACAGCGTGGAGCGCATGGCTGTGAAGGACTACAACTTCCGCCAGCTCGACAACTTGCTGCTGCCGCCGTACTCGCGCTTCCTGCTCTGGCTCAGCATCCAGGACGAGACCTTTTTCGACGAAGCCAGCGGCGTCGCAGCGAAAGCGGGTGGTGAGAACCCGGACAAGAAGAAGCCGCCTGTGGTGGTGAAGAAGGACACGCTGTGGCCGACACTGATCGGCGACTTGGCGCTCACGTACGAGCAGGACGAGAAGCTCAAGTCTTTGTACAAGTCTGGCGATTCCAAGACGAGCAAGTCGGAGAGGCGACGGATTGCGCTCGCTGTGGTACGTGTGGTGACCATTCTTGAGCTCTCTTACTGCTATTGTCTCCTACACAATGCTGATGTTTCGGCTCTTTGCATGCTGCAGACATATTTAAGCAAGCTCAAGAACAGCCTGGAGCAGCGGTCGGAGGCCGTGCAGCGCCACACGGAGATGATCCACTCGATCCTGACGCCCGAGCAGTCGCTGACGTACCTGCGGTGGGTGGACGCGAACCAGGACCGCCTGCCGGGCTTCATCGACCGGTCGATGACCATGTCGAACACGGGCTCGTCCGAGGCCGTGCGCTCGATCTTGAAGAAGAACGACCGCGACCTGACCGTCGAAGACGTGACCGCTCTCCTCGCGGAGCTTTAGGGCGATCATGAATGAAGGAGGGGGTGAGGGGCTTGAGAGCCTTAACGAGCTCTCCATACGTGTGTATTGTTTGAATCCCTGTCTTTTGATCCTAATCGAGACAGGCAACCAACGAGAAGAGGAGCTTTTCGTCCAACCATGTTGAACGGAGCTGCTCATCCACGTCTGGTGTCGTGCGTGATGCCACTCAAAACTCTGTTCTTCTCGTGGATGTCGCAATCCTTACTTTAGTGCCTTTCAGTCTGTCACGCGAGCCAATTTGCGTCTATCCAGGTCGACACGTCACTATTACGAGGCTTAGTGCCTTTGGTGGTGCTTTCTTTTTTACTGACTTTGTGTGTGTGTGTGTGTGTGCCTGTCAAAAGCAACCCCAACATCAGGCGAATCCACACACCTGGACGAAAAAGTACATCACCTCCACGAATGACGCGCCTGCTGCTGGAGCTCACGGCGGCACCGAGTTGCTGGCAGCAGAACGTGCTCGCGAGCGTCAAGGTGGCCGTGAACGAGATCGAGCGCCTGCGCATCCTCGAGGACCGCAAGTACGCGCTGCACAAGGCGGAGCCCGCGGCGGCGCAGCTCGCGGCCTTCGAGTCCTGGTTCACGACCCACGTGCGCGGCGCGGCGCGGAACGAGCGCGACGACGAGCTCGCGGTTAAGGTCGCGCACGTGGGCGACGAAGAGGGCAACGGGCTCGTGGCCAAGAGCGCGATCCTCAAGGACACGCCGTTCCTCTCGATCCCGTACTCGATGATCCTCGGCTCGCACCTGGACGTCGGGCCGCCTGTCGCGTCGCAGGCGAAGCGCGCGGCGTGGCAGCAGATCGCGGACGACCCGCTGCTCAAGCACTTCCCCAGTTGCATGCTGGCGCTGCGGCTGCTCGGAGAGGCATGCAGTGGGGATGAGTCGTTTTTCCACCCGTACATCGCGATCCTGCCGACGCAATTCAACGTGCCGCTCTTTTACAACGTGGCGGACTTCAAGTACCTCGAGGGCACGTCGCTCTTCGAGCCGGCCGTGAAGCTCCTGTACAACTCGATCAAGCAGTACTGCTACTTCCAGGCGCTGCTCGCGCGCATGAAGGCGCAGAGCCCCATCCCGCTCGACAAGTTCACCGTGGGCAACTACTTTTGGGCGCTCGGTGTCGTGCTCACGCGGCAGAACGAGGTGGTCGTGAGCGAGAACGAGACCGCCATGGCGCTCATCCCCGGCTGGGATCTCTGCAACCACGAGCCGAGCGACGCGATCCTGACCTTTTCGGATCCGCGCGACCGCTTGATCACGTGTCACGCGATCCGCGCCTTCGCCAAGGACGAGCAGGTCAAGATGTTCTACGGCAAGCGCTCGAACGAACACCTGCTGCTCTACTCGGGCTTCGTGCAGGATGGTAACGAGTACGACAACGTGCAGCTCGAGCTGCAGCTAGCCGAGAGCGACTCGCTCGTCAAGATCAAGCGCATGATCATCAACAAGGAGGCCGACTTCGTGCCCATCAAGGAGCAGGGCAACCTGGTCTACTACCGCATCGACCTCAGCGGCGGCATCGTATCGCCCGCGATGACGCGCGCCGTGCAGGTTGCGAGCATGAAGAAGGCGAACCTAAGCGCCGCGCTGCGCAACTCGGCCGTCGTGGGCTCCAAGACGCTCTACCACTGGGACGACGACGAGAACCAGGCGTCGCTCAACGACCACCGCGCGCGCTGCCAACGCACGCGCGCGCAGATCCTCGAGCACAGGCAGGTGGACCCCGAGGGTGCCAAGCACGGCGCACTCTTCCAGCGCTACTTCCAGTGCCAGCTGGACGTGCTGGACGCCGCGATCATGAACCTCAATCGCGTCCAGTGCTGAGAGCACGAAGCTATACGCCTCAGTCTAGACAGCCTAAACGGTAATAAGAGAGACACGAGGCATTGCGGACTGTTGTAAAAGGCTCTATGGGTCGATTCACTCACTCACATCTCTAAGGTCGTGGTTTGGCTCTCAGCGACTTGTTCTTCGTCTTGGTGAGGTGGCCGCGGGATCGGGATCCGCAGAAAGTCGGACGCCGGCATGACAGCACGCCGGCCGAACGTGCTCTGTGCCTCGAGCGCCAGGTGGAGCGTTGTGCGCGAGTCGCGGATCTGGCTCCAGTGGCGGAACCGGTGGCTGAAGTGCGTGAGCGCCAGCAGCGTCGCGTTCATCTTCTTGGCGACGAAGCCCGCCATGCGCGCCGTCGAGTGGCCGCGGTGCACGGCCTGCGCCACCATCTCATGGCTCAGTGTGGCTTCGTGCACGAGCACCTGGCAAAACGAGAACATCCAAAGCCATTAGACCACGCAGTAGCAGAATCGTTGGCAACCCCCGAGCGATTACAGGTCAACGTACATCACAGTTCTGGCCAATGTCAAACAGCCGAGACGTGTCAGCCGTGTCGCCCAGGATTGCGACTTTGCGTCCACGTGCTGGTGGACCAGTGACCTGCAACAAAGACAGCCAAGGTTCAGAGCTTGCTGGACATTGATCTGAGTGTAACGAGACGTATGACACACGTACCTCGGCGGCGTGGAGGGTCTCTCCGTTCGGAAGTGTGACGCTGGCGCCGCGCTTGAGCTCCCGGTAGAGTGGTCCAGGCGGGAGCCCTCTCGCGAGCAGCTCCTCAGCCATGAGGCGTCCTGGGATCTGATACTCTTCCACCACATACCTGCCATTTCAATGCGTCCATCTATTAGTCATCCTCAGTCAGTGTATACATAAGCATGCGATAGTATAACCACCCACCCAAAGCTTGTGACCGTGTGCTTGAGTGTCGACGCCATGACCTTGACTTTGCCGTCGTCAAAGACCTTCCACACGTGGCCCTGGCCGTCCCACTCGGCGTGGACCATCTCGCGCTTCAAGGACTGTACCAATATAGAGGGCAAGCCACACACACCAGTCAAGTCAGCCCCTATTGATCCACCTATAAGCCAGCATAGATATCACCATGGCCCACCTACCGGATGGACAGGCGCTCGTCGCATGTACTTCTCATGGGCGGACGCGCTCTCGAGCATCTCGGGACACACGAGCTCGTGAACCGTGATGCTGAGGTTCGCAATGCGCGTGCTGCTGGTCGCGAACGCCGTGTTCAAGTACGAGAAGAGTCCCAGCGGGCCATACACGGCGATGGGGCGGGGCACGTGCTTCTTCGTGCGCGAGTCCAGGAACTCAGCGTTGTGGTTGTCCAGCGTGCAAAGGATGCCCGGGAGCCCGTACACGTGGTCGCCGTGCAGGTGCGTGATGAAGAACTTGTTGGTGAGCGGCACGCGGATGACGCTCTTCATGAGCTGCCGCAGACTGCCCTCGGCGCAGTCGAACATCCAGTTCTGCTGTGCCAGACGCAGACACACGGCCGTCGGGTTGCGGCGCACGGACGGCGAGCCCGCGCTCGTGCCCAGAAACACGAGCTCAAAGTCCGTGAACGGCGTCTGTTCCATGTCGCGCACGCGCAGCGTGTTGCTGCTGCGCATGGGCACGCTGCCGATGCGGTGCCGGCGGTCCGTGATGCGCTGCGTCACACACTTCGTGATGGCAGCCGACGCGGCGGTGGCGCCGTGCGTGATCCATCGCGGCTCGCGGCTTAGCGGCTCGTCGTTTGGTGCACGAGCTGTGCCAGCAGTAGCAACTCCGCTAGTAGTACTGCTACTGGCAGCCGCGTGTGCAGCTCGAGCATCATTAGCAACGCGACTGGCGCGCGCCCGCGCGATGGCCGCTCGCACCGACGAAGATGCCGCCATCCAATGCTGCTGGTCAACAAGTTGTCCACGTTTGCTGAATCTGCACGAATCTGAGGGAGTCTAGTGTGGTACACCTAAAACCGAAACAGCTCTTCCGCGTGAGCCACATCAAATAAGGCTCATTTGCAAGAACATTTGGGCTTTTCACTCAGTTCGCGCCACATTTTCGCGGCAAGAGCGAAAGCGTTTCTCGTGATCGGAGCTGCTGAAGGCGATGGCGACGGCGGCTACAAGCAGAGGCGGCGCTTCTGACGAGGCGACCTGCGACGAGTTCGTGGACGGATCCATCTTCCGCGTCAAGCTGCACAACTTCCTCACGTACAGCGACGCCGAGTTCCACCCGGGGCCGCGTCTGAACCTCATCCTCGGCCCCAACGGCACGGGCAAGAGCTCCATCGTCTGCGCGCTCTGCGTCGGGCTCGCCGGCAGCACCAAGGTAAGAGCACCATTGCTCGCAATAAACCGATGTGCTGAGCGCACGTAGCGGTACTGCTTTATGCATTAGCGCACGTACATCCTGTGGGTCATGCTCGCCTAGCGACTTGGTTTGCTCACTTTGTTTGCTCTGTGGCGTTATGGTCTTCGTCTATGACAGTTGCTTGGCCGCGCCGACAAGGTGGGACAGTTCGTGCGCCATGAGAAGGAGTCGGGATACACAGAGGTGCGTGCTCGCTGTAACCAATGCAACTGCTCGTATACTCATGATCGCCAAGCTAACGCCCTGCATGAACAAACGCATCAATAGATTGAGCTGTATTTCAAGAACGGCAACAAGGTGATCCGCCGCAACATCTACCGCGATAACAAGAGTTCGTGGATGCTCAACGGACGCGACTCGACGCTCAAGGCGGTCACGGGCGTGATGGAGGCCGCGAAGATCCAGATCGACAACCTCTGTCAGTTCCTGCCGCAGGACAAGGTCGGCGAGTTCTCGCGCATGAACCCCGTGCAGCTGCTCAAGGCGACCGAGACGGCGATTGTGGACGGCGACCTGGCCATCACGCACGACAAGATCATCGAGTTGCAGAGCGACATGAGCAACAAGGAGCGCGTACGGCCCACTCGTGTCCTTGTAGCTGTGATTGCCATGTCGCTCACCTCTTTTTCTTTATGGTAGGAATTGGATGGTGCACGCTCATCGCTGGAGCTCAAGAAAAGCGAGAACCGGCAGCGCGAGAAGGAGGTCGAGCGCATTGAAGACCACGAGATTCGCATCAAGGAGGTTTGTGTTAAATTATGTCTCGGGCTCTGTGGACGCTGACCATAACTGGGCTGTTGGTGTTGCTGCTCTTGTAGACGGATCTGATGGAGAAGAAGTGCCTCTGGCTCGAGTTTGAGGAGATGAAACGCGAGGTCGAAGAGCTCAAAGTCGAGAAGAAGAAGTGTCGCGAAGACGTGGACGTACGTCGTGACTGAGCAATACCTAGGGTATATGTGGGATTCGTTTGATTTGTACTAACGAATGGTTTGCTTTGATAGAACGCGAAAGAGGAGACGATCGTGCCTCTGGAGGACCTCCTGGAGAAGGAGACTCTTAAACTCGAGAAGGCCAAGGCAGAGTACGTTCACTTTTAGCGTCTCACCATAAGAAGCAGTCGATATGATGGCAATGGTACCCTGACCGGTTGTTTCTCTGGTGGTGATGACTTTGTAGGAAAACGGAAGTCGAGCGAACCAAGCGACAACTCGAAGAGAAGCTCAAGCGCGAGAAGCAAAGCGTGCGATTCTGTAAATCTCTAGGGACTGAAGAATGGGTGGTTGACTGGTGACCCTCTCTGCGTTCTTTCATGTGCTGTTAACAGGTAGAAGCGCTGGAGAACTCGCAGAGCAAGACGCTCTCGGAGGTCAGGGAGCTGCGCAACCAGCACAACCTCTCGAAGCGTAAGCTCGAGCGCCTCGAGTCCGACCTGGCTGACGTAAGTACTGATTCAAGTGTTCGCTCACTGATGAAGGATGGATCGTGATTTAACCGTTATTCTTGTTTCTGGGCGTTGTGCAGTGGAAGAAAGAGCGCGCAGAGATGCCAGCAGAGGCCTCGCTGAAGGAGCAGAAAGTCGAGCTCGAGAAAGCTCAGCGAGCCAAAGAAATGGAGGTTTGTACCGCATAGAGTGCTATATATCAATAGGCTCTCGATGGCCACTAGCACTGAGCACTATCTGTGTACCCTACGAATTTGGTAGCACGCTGAGATCAGCAGCAAGCGAGAGGCCCGCGCCCGAGAGCTCGTGGCAACGGAAGACGAAATCCGCAAGGTCAAGTACAAGCTCTCGAAGCTTGAGGACGAGGACGTGCAGCGCCGTCTCGCGCTCCAGAAAGTGGACCCGGACTCGATCCGCGCGGCGGACTGGGTCAAGCGTAACCAGCACAAGCTCAAGCGCAAGGTCTGGGGTCCCGTTGTGCTCGAGATGCAGGTGAACGAGGCGCTGCACGCCAAGTACATTGAGGACACACTCCCCAAGTGGCTCATGGCGGCGCTCGTGACCGAGTGCAAGGAGGACTACGACACGATCCTGCGCGAGCTCAACAGCGAAGGCTCAGGCCAGCGTACCAAGGTGTCGATCCTGATCGTGCAGGACGGAGTGTGCAATCCCGTGACCCGTCCGTTCACGAACGATCAGCTGGACACGTACCGCCGCGACTTTGGCATCTCGGGCTTCCTCGATGAGCTGGTGAACGCTCCCGACATCATCCACGAGGTGCTGCGCGCCCACGGCGGCGTCCACACGGTGCTCGTCGGCACGCGCCAGACTGAAGACATCATCAACCGTGGCGGCAACATCTTCAACGCGATCGCGGCGCCCGAGCGCAAGGCTGCGTTCGTCACGCCTTTTAAGAAATACGTGACCTCTGGTAAGTCTCTGTTGTCCGCGTGTGTGTTTGGTCATCTGCTGTAGTATTTAACGGATGTTGTCTGGGTCCACAGTGTCGAAGTACGGCGACCGAAACGTGACAACGCGTACAAACGACCTCCAGAACCCTCGCTTGCTCGCGGCGTCGACCTCGAACGAGGACGAGAAGGACCAGCTGAAGGCCGTGCTGGACGACTGCACGTCCAAACTCGCGGGCATCCAAGATGAGGTTCGTGCTTGTATCCCTGTTGCATGAATGTCGTGGGAAATAGTGGAGCGAGTACTCAAGCGTATCTCTTTTCCAACATTGTTGAACAACAGATCAATGCTTTGAAGTCACAGGAGCGCGGCTTTGCCGAGGAGCGCAACAAGTCGTCGCACCGTATCACGGAGATCCGGTCGCAGCTCAAGGCCATGATGCGCGCGGACGAGAAGATCGCCGAGAACGAGAACAAGGTCTACAGTCTGCGCAGCGAGCTGGCGAGGGTACGTTTCGATCGATCGATCGACCGACCATCTGCATCCTCTTGTGTGCTTTGCGATACAGTCAACTGAATGAACTGTGATTGCCTGCTATAGGACCTGTCCGAGAAAGAAGAGGCGATGATCCGCAAGCTCAAGGGCCAAGCGGCAAAGTGAGCACCATTTTTGCTATGGATTCTCATAGTCTGCTGATAGTGTGTGTGTGATTTGCTGACACGCTGTATGATGATGTATCTATAGGCAAGGTCGGCATATCAAGGAGTGCCTCCGGATGACCAAGGAGCTGCTCCTCGCGAGTGCGCGAGACGCATCCCTTGCGCTACGCGTCGGGGCTCAGCAGGTGCGCGTCGAGCTCACGGCCAAGCAGCTCAAGCGCGCCGAGCAGCGGATCCGAGAGCTCCAGGACGCGTACAAGCGCGCCAGGGACAACCTGATGTCGATCGCGAAGAAGGCGATGCAGCTGAAGCGGCAGGCCGAGGACGAGGCGCCGTGGGACGAGTACGAGGAGGCGTTCGCGACGCTCTCGGACGACCTCGAGGACCTGCGCGGGTGCATCGAGAACAACCGCGCGTCGCTCGAGTGCTTCCGCGGCGACGTGAGCATCCGCGAGATCTACGAGCGCGTGGCGGCCGAGATCGAGCGCGAGGAGGCCAACCTGCAAGAGCTCGAGGACTTTGTGAACAACGGCGAGGACAAGGTGAACGCGATCAAGGAGTCGTGGCACGCCAAGCTCAAGGACGTCGTGGCGCAGATCGACTCGTCGTTCAAGGAGTTCTTCAAGGACATCGGGTGCGTGGGCGAGATCGTGCTCGACGACGAGGACGCGGACATCTCCAAGTGGGGCATTCAGCGCCGCGCGCAGTTCCGCAAGAACACCAAGCTCACGACGATGACGGCCGAGGAGCAGTCCGGCGGCGAGAAGTCCGTGGGCACGATCATGTATTTAATGGCGCTGCAGAGCCTGACCAAGTGCCCGTTCCGCGTTGTGGACGAGATCAACCAGGGCATGGACGTGTACAACGAGCGCAAGGTCTTCCAGCGGATCACCAAGTCCTCGTGTGGCAGCAAGCTCCCGCAGTACTTCCTCATCACGCCCAAGCTCATCACGGGGCTGCAGTACCACCGCGACACCAAGGTCATGGTGATTCTGAACGGACCCTGGAACAAGATCAAGCAAGAGTACTGGGACGCCAAGAAGTTCGTCGCGTGCGGCCGGCAGCTCAAGCGCTCGGGCGGAACCAGCAGAGAGTCCGACGCGTCGCTAGCGCCAGCGAAGAAGCGCGCGCGAGTCAAGGCCGAGGCTGCGGGCTGATCGGCTAAGGTATGTGTGCTGTAGGAGAGGGAGAGAGAGTTAGCTAAAGACGACAACAATCTTACTCCCACCAACCATTTTTTTCACGAGTAATACACAGAGAAGAAGACAAAAGCCACGACAGCCAACCATTCGATCCATCACCACTCACTGCATGCGTGTTTGCCCAAAAGCTGATAGTTAACAGAGAACAGAGAACGAGGGAATGAAACAAACCTGCAGTGGGCTGTGTGCTGAGTTGGGTGAAGCTTCTGGCTGGATGTGACGAACGAAGAGCTCCACATTGCTGGGTGCATTGCCTCACGAACATCTTCATCTCTCTACATGAAGCCGAAAGCCGACTTCTCAGCACTGTTGACGTTGGTGAGGTCGGTCGCCGACGACGCCGAGTTGCGCGGTGAGTTGGCGATCGTGAAGAGGTCTTTCCCAAAATGGCTCAGCGTCTGCGATCGCTCGTCCAGAGGCGCTGGGAGATTCTGCGGCACGTGGGCTTGAGGGGCAACGAGTCCCTGAAGTCCTTGCTGCTGCTGCTGGTACATCTGCTGCTGCTGATACTGTTGTTGCGCGTACTGCTGCTGAGCGTACTGCTGCTGCTGTTGCTGGGCTGCGTAGTTGGAGCCGTTCGAACTGTTCAATGGGTCGAAATCGTCCAAGAGCTACAAATTCGCATATGGGTACAACGTTAGCCAAACGCTCAAAGAGCCCAGACATCAACACGAAAAGCACGACTCACCGAGACTTCCTGCTGTGGAGGGGCTGGCACCGTCTGCACCGGCATTGAGAGCGGCGATCCATAGATATTTGGCTGCATCAGATCCTGGGCAGCTGGAGCAGGCGGAGGAGGCTGGGACGACGACTGCTGGATGCTGAGCGAGCCAAAGCCCAGCAAGTCCACTTCTTCCTGGACGTGATGTTGCTGCTGCTGGTGCGCGGATGAGTACGCGGTCGACGGATGTGCGCCAGCAACTGACGATGAGGCGGAGCTGCTGCGGTCAGACCGCGCAGCCGATGTGCGCTTTTGCACGGGTGGCTGCGGCTCGGACTCGTCTGCGAAGCCCAAGATGCGCAACACCTGGAGCGTCTTGGAGACCACACTAGGCTTGCCGTCGTTGCGGAGCTCTTCGAGCACGTCCACGTTCTCTTCAAACCAGTCCATGTATGGGGCGCCATTCGGGGATTCCAGGAGCGCCACGACCACGTGCAAACCCTTGAGACGCACCTGCCACGACGGGTCTTCCAGTTTGTCCAGCAGGATGTCGCCGATCGTCTGCACGTCGAGCGTCTGCGCCAGGTCCACAAAGCGCTTCAGCGCGTCTGCCGGGGGCGCACGCGAGAGCCCCACGGATGCGCACAGGTTGTCGATGAGCCCACGCTCGTAGTCGCGACTGGTGTCACCACCGCCCGTGCCGCGCTGCGCGTTCGGCTGGTACTGGTAGCCGCGGTCCATCACCTGCGGGCCCGCGCGGAGCTCGTCGTGGTCTGCGAGCGACGACGCCATGGACTTGTCCATGTTGCGGCGGTCCCACCGCTCACGGGCTTCGTTGCTGATCTTCTTGAGCCCCTCAACCGTCTTGCCGAGCTTAGTCGTCGGCGCCTGGTTCACGTGCAGCGGCTGCGTGTTGGTCATGCCCATACCCGCGCGGTTGCTGCTGAATCTGTTCGCGTTGTCGTTAAAGCTGCTTGACTGGTGGCTGCTGCTGTTGAAGCCGCCTCCACCCATGCTGTTGCCACCGTAGCCACTCACACCGCCGCTGTTGCCACCATAGCCACTCACACCACCGCTGTTGCCACCGTAAACACCAACGCCACCGCTGGGACCGCCATAACCGCCTACATGGCTGTTGCCACCGTAGACGCCACCACCAGCGCCACCATTGGGACCACCGTAGCCTCCGCCTCCGTTGTAACCGCCAGCGGGCTTTGGGAAGTTGAGCGAGTGGCCCACGAGCACCGTCGGTCGGTTGTCGCGACCTGAGCGAGACGTGTTGTAGCGCGGCATCTCGCCACCAGCCGCTGGGTCTTTCTTCTGGTAACCAGCACTGCTCCACATGCCCGAGCCGCTTGCCTTGACAGGGGCGCCACCGACTGGAGCAGCGGACCACGAATCCAATCCACTGGCAGGTGGAGCGCCACTACCGCCATTGTTGTTGTAGCCATAGCCACCAGCGCTGTCGTTCGGTGATCCATAACCTCCAGGTCCGCCTGCATTCTGTCCGTAGCCGCCGCTGCCACCATTCTGTCCGTAGCTGCTGTTACCGCCTCCGTACTGAGGAGCTCCGCCCGCTGGTGCACTGTAGCCGCCACCTCCGGCCGAGTTGCCGCCATACGAAGACGCCGGGGTATCCTGGTACGGTGCTGGGCGACTGGTGTTGCTGTTATTGCCCCACGGCTGGGAGCTCTGCTGCGCTGGCGGCTGCCCATTCGCGCCGTATCGTCCCTGTTGTTGCTGCTGATCATAGCTGCTCGCACCGCCGTACGTTGGCGCAACACCTCCATACGGTTGATCTCTGTATGGCGCGGATGGAGCGCCGCCATTCTGCGGACCCGACTGCCAGCTGTTGTCGCCGCCTTGCGCACCGACGATGTTGCTGTGCGCAGGCTCGCTGTGCCGAGACAGGTTGCCGTCGTTCAAACAAACGAGCGCTTCCTGCACATTCGAGAAAGTGCAAATGTAACGTAATGGCATCACGACAACACACGTCAGTACATTGCTGAACACAACACCATCCGTAACGGCTGGGAGACTCGGTACCGCACCTGCGCGGCAACGCGGATTCGACGGTAGCGCTCGTCGCCGTAGACCGGATCAGGCGGCCCCGTGTACTCTGTAGCATTGGTATCCATGAGCATGTCCATTCCATATATGTGATCCACATCCATGTTTACTATGAATTGCACACGGCGAGCAGCACTCACGCAGATAGGCCGCGATCTCCTGCTCCTCTTCGCGGACGGCGCCGGCAAACGCAGGGCTGCCCTCTCGCACGCAGTACTGTGGAGTACAGCGACACCATCCATCAGCAGTTAGCGACCATTGCCGTTTGCTGGGCTCATCATATGATATGAAACACACAAAACAAGAGCTTGGGGGCGTGCGTACCGCAATGAGCTGCAGCGCCTTCAACTTGACGATCAGGTTGCTCTTGTTGAGGCGGCCGAGCATGAAGTCCGCCACCTTCTCCGCGTCACGCGCGCTCTCCTTCGTGGATCCTGGATACATGCATACATATACGCGCACGTAGTTGCAGCACGTTAGCATTGGCATTCCCCCTCTACCTCTCTCTGTCGCCTGCTTCTCCATGGAAGAAGCCGCATTCTCTCCCTCCATTGCTCCCCCTTTCACAGACACAGAGATACGCATGGCACACGTACGCGCGATCTCCTCCATGAGGTAGATGGGCACGGGCCCGTCGTGCAGGCTCGTGGCCTCGGCCAGCGTCTGTCGGTTCATCTTCGCTCGCCCCCTTGTCTTCCTCGCTTCTCGCGCGCTTGCCTCCGCTGGACCTCTTCGCGGAATGAAATGCGGAAATTGAGCTGAATCACAAACGCACACGCAGATACTCTGCCCACGAAAGTGAACGTCCCACCAAATGAGCCGTCGTCGAGTCGAGACCTCCAGCATTCAATAGTATTCCTAACTCGATGCTAGATTGAGCGCTGTGTCTCTATATTCACTTGTGAAAATACAATCCCTATCTAATTCGATCTCATTGAATTTACAAGTTGGAAGCCACCACTTTCCATTTTTGAAACCCCACGCCGCCAAACAAACCAAAAAGCAAGAGGAAACGGCAAGAATGGGCAAGCAGGGCCACGGAAGGCGCCTCACGGACAAGGAGCGCATGGAGATCATCGAGCTGACGCGCCAGGACCCGCGCATCAAGCACGTGGAGCTCGCCGCGCGCTACAAGGTGAACGAGTCCACGATCCGCAAGTGGCGCCTCTCGGCCAACGCCGAGAAGATCGAGACGCGCTACGGCCTCGGCGTCGAGGACGTCCGCGACGCGCGCCAGCGCGGCCAGGTGGTGCGCAACGCGCTGTTCGACACCGCGCTCTACGAGTGGGTCTCCGCGATGCGCACTGAGAACGTCGAGCTACCGCCGTCCAAGGTCCGCGAACAGGCCAAGGCGCTCTCGGCAGAGTTCGACGGCATGCAGGACTTCAAGGCTTCATCTGGCTGGTACTACCGCTTCTGTCGACGCTATGGGTTGCCGTGTCCGCCAGCTAGAAGTACCAAGCAAAGGGATGCGTCTGGCACGAGTGTGCTGGCGAGCGCTCTGGGGGCGTCTGCTCCACAAGCACCGAATGATGTGGACGGAGCGGCTGCACCGACACAGTTGAGTGCAGATGGAGCGGATCAATGTGTGGAGGTCGATGTTCGGGTGGAAGTTGATTCCTCACATGGGCCTGTACAAGAAGAAGGAAGGGACGAAGTCCGAAGGTCTGAGCCTGAACGAGAGCAAGAGAGCCAGACGAGGACACTGGAGGACCCAGAAAGAGAACAAGCGGTCCCGACAAGTGTATCGAGCAACAGCTCTGAGCGAGCACGCGGGGTCCCGACAATCGCGCCGGAGAGCTCCAGTGTCACTGCATCTCCCGTCAAAGCTGTACGCAAGTTGAGTTTACCACGGCTGCGAACTAGAAAGCGCAAGCATGAAGACACGGTCGATGGTGCCGAAGACGAACGCGTGGCTCACCTGGTGGCGCAACGTACAATCGAGTCCCCTGCGCGCAAACCACAACCAGCCGCGGCACCGATAACTCCAGCAACACCAGCAACTCTAGTACTTGCAGCAGCAGCCTCGCCAAGCGTTATGACGTCGCCCGTGCTGAGCGTTCGGCAAGAAGTGATCTCCCACTTTCTGCGCCACCACAAGGACCTGCTGAGTGTGACGAGCCGTCTGCGGTTTATCAAGCACCTCGCGCACGCGTCCGAGGAGGCCGAGATGTACGCGGTGATGGACGACGAGACCCGCATCGAGTACATCAAGGAGTTTGCGGACAAAGGGAGCGATGGCGTCCCCGCAGGCGTGGTTGGTGAGAGCGTTGTGTAAATGGAAGCGGAACGGCATCTCGATCGCGAAGCGCTTCGTACCAAATGTGTGGTCCACTCGGTCTGCCGTCCAGCCCTCCAGCATCCCGTTGACAGTCACGTGGGTTTGGTAAGATAAAGACAGGAGCAACCGAGCCAAGATGATGATTTCCAGACCCACGAACGAGCAGCTCCACAACAAGAGGCAGACTGAAATCGAAGAGCTACTGTACCGAGCCAACAAGAGAGCGATGGCAAAAGTTCCACCGGTTGGGTTGGCGGAGCATCGTGCAGCATCTGCAGAGGAAGCTGAGCCACGCACGAGCTGATCAAGACCCATTGGCACCGCTCGTTTGTGGAGAAAAAACATCTAATTTGACATGCAAAGAAATCAGGGGACGCATTCTCCTGTGAAAATGAGTCCGACCACCGCTCTGCATTCATCAGCCACAAGCTTCGTGTGCGTTTCGTACTGTGCAATAGCATACCCTATAGAAGCGGATTCGAACGGTTTCAAGAGGGCTTCCACACCCTTTTCTCCGCACTCGGAAGGAAATCAGTGAGATAGGTTACACAACGCGGAAGACGTTTCGCGCATGAATAGCAGCACGGAAGAAGCGAAGCGCAATTGGTTTCCTCTCGTGCACTCTCCACAGGCCTCCGACGCGCGCATTCGTCCCATCGGCCGACCATTTGCTCAGCTGTATAGTGAGCTCGTCGCGCAACGCCAGTCCGTCCGTACAGCTCAGGCGATCGCCAGCGCACACACGCCACGCCGCGCTCTGTCTGGCTGTTGACGGTTTTGTGGGTGCAACTGAGAAAGAGCGACACACTTGAAGACGTTGAGCCATGGGCCAAGCCGGGTCCGTGGAGCAGAAGAACGCAGTGCGCGATGTCGTGAGCATCAAAATCGGCCAGCAGGCCGAGAAGGAGGCGACGCTGCAGGCACTGCAGACCTTCTGCAAGATGTTCCCCGTCGAGGTGAGTTGTGTGTGTGTGTGTGTGTGGCGCTTTTGCATGTGCGTTGCTTGTGGTCGGCTTCAACTTGCTGATGTGTATGATATGTTGACGTATGTGCGCTCGTATGGACAGCAACCGGTCGTGGCGGAGGAAGCCTTTGACGTAAAGGACCGGAAGCTCTTTGACGTCGTGCACGCGCTGCTGCAGGAGCAGACGGAGCGCACGGAGAAGAACACGAACGAGGAGCTGGTGCGTGAGGCGCTCTATTGTTTAACCACTTGTATACGTAGGTCCAGTCATTTAACGTAGCTCCTCACATTGTATGGTGCAGATTGAGCAAATCCTCGTGAGCTTCAAGCGCGTGATCATGTGGCGCGAGCTCTACCGCCTGTGCGCCAAGTGCTCCATGAAGCCATTCCTCAACTGTCTGGTGCGTTCTCCATGTACATGCGCCGTCCTCGTTTCGGTCATTAGCCTAACTGTGTTATTTGTGTGTTGCTTTAATGTCCCTATCACATAGCGCTTGTCCCCAAAGCTGCAGCTCGCCGTGCTGGACACGCTCCTGGCGATGGTCACGGCGTATCCAGGCGCGGACCTGAACGACAAGACGGACAAGTGGGAGACCGTGAACCGGCGCAACTTTGGCGACGGCGGCGGCTACGAGGTGCTGCGCGCGCTCATGGTGCAGTACAGCGCTGATCCGGAGCTTTCGTCCGAGAAGGAGGCGATCCTGAGCCACACGCTGCAGCTCTTCCACCTCACGCTCGTGTCCAGGAAGAACACGACGGATCTGTTGACGTGCAGCCAGGTAAGGATTCATTGCATTCTCTCTATAGCTGGTTCATCAACCACTAGGTGATCTAACGCCGTGCATATAGGCGGTGGGCTCGCTCCTGAACGCGCGCATCTCGCTGCTGGACCTGTGCCATCACCCGAGCGCCGAGGTTCAGGACCTCGCGATCGATCTGGTGAAGGAGCTCTTCGTGCTCATCGACCTGGAGCAGGTGCACGAGCTGCAGGAGTCGGCGCGCGAGTACGGCGCGCTGCTGTACGCGCTCTCCACAGCAGTTTCGGAAACGGTGAGACGGCCGTTTATATATCAACTGCTGGGATTATAGGCAACATCTTGGACTTACTGATTGGAAATCGTTGCTCATACAGAAGAAGCCTGAGAGGAAGAGCGAGCATGACACAACAACCGGGAGTGGGGGCGAATACGATCATGACGACGACAGCGGACAGCTCACGCCGACCAACTCGGCGCGCGCGCAGCAGGACAAGTGCATCGACCTGGTCGAGATGTTCTGCGCGGGCAACACGCGCTCGAAGAAGGCGATGTACCGTATCTTCCCCGTGGAGCTCTTCATCCCGGCGGAGAACCGCCTGGACCTCATCTCGCGCCACACAGCGTCCAGCGCGTTCAAGGCCACGCGCACGAACCGGTCGCTGCCACACTTCTCGTTCGACTTTGACATGAAGTCCAACAGCGACAAGCAACGCAATCGAGTCGGGTCGTTGGCCACAAGCTCGAGGAACATTGGCACGGGCGCATTTGAGAAATGGCTCAGCGACGCGCGCTCACAGGGGGAACACTGGCGCAACATCATCGAGGCCGTGCTCACGAGCCACGAGCGCCCCGAGCTCGTGTGGCGCAGTGACATGCGCGCCGAGCTGCGAATGGCGCTCCGAGCTGAGATCGAGACACTCGAGAAGAAACGGCGCCATCCGGACTCGACCTCGGGCAGCATCGCTCGCTGGGACCACGAGATGTTCTATGTGAACTACAAGTCGATCCACAAGGAGCTGATCGTGAACGGGTACTTCATCGAGTACCTGATCCCGAAGATCGCCGATCTCGCGGACTCCTACGAGGTCGTCGAGCCCATTGTGCTCGCGTGGCACCTGTCGGACCAGCTAGCGGTGGAGGAGAACATGCAGCGCAGACTGCTGTGTGTACGCTGCTTGAGACTGATCATCAGGCGCTACGCCATGATCTTCCACGGCCAGCTGCCGACGCGTCAGGTGCTGGCGATGCTGGAGAACCACAACATGTACTCACTGGGGTTCATTCGCGAGTGCTTCTTACTGCTCAACACGGCGATCGCGACGACGCGCAATGCTCCTTCTGAGAGCCTGAACCGGATGAGTGCGCTGGTGGCGTCCGCTGTGGTGAACGTCCTGTCCGACCCTGCTCTCATCAGCACTTTGTCGAACTCGAAGGTGCACAATATCGACACGGAGGACGAAGACAGCGACGATGAAGGCTTCATGGACTGCGATGAGGAGCAGGGGTATGTCAACAACGAGAACGACGGGCTCATCCGCGCAGGGATGACGGTGCTACTGGCGATCGTCCGGCGCTCCAAGTACACGCTTGTACTCGTGCGGCCCAAGCGCGTGTTCATCTGTCGACTGCTGGCGGTCGAGACGCTCGACCACATCACGATTTCGCTCATCCTGACGCTTTTGCAGCAGCTCTCGATGCTCGACAGCATCACAAACGCGCTCTCAAACGCGCCATCCAACTCGTCGTCGCTCTCTGGGAAGCCAGCGATCGCCGACGCGAACTGGAAATCCCTCGCGCTCGTGTACATCCTGTTTGCGAGCTGCGACCCGAACGGCATGGGCATGTGTCTGCAGGCCGCCGAGTTCCTCAAGGAAAACTACGCAGTTTCGAGCAGCAGAGCGAACCGGGCCGCTAGCCTCAATGGCAACGGCATGAGCAGCGAACGGTCGGCAAAGTCCGAACTCCACGACATTCTCGATGAGTCGCTCGGGTACGGCGGCTGCGGCATGGGTCCGTTGCTCGCGTCCACAACCCCCGAGATCTTTACCGAAGTGTTTAACGCCCACGAGAAGCGCGCCGCCGACGTCATGTGGGGCCGCAAGCAACGCACCCGTCTCTTCCAGTACCTCAAGAGCAAGTACGTGGCCACGCCACCTTCATCGACCAGTGAGAACCAGCAGGAAGAGCAGGAGTACTTTGCCGCCTTCGTGCCCAGTGGGGACGGCCTCTACGCCGACGAGGATGACATCTTCGTGGGCAACATCTTCATTCGGTCGTACATTGAAGGCGACGGGCAGTTCCTGACCGAGTGGACCTTCGACATGTACACGAACCTGATCAACGCGCTCTTCCTGCGACTGCTCGACCTCGGACGCACCAAGTCTGTCTTTGGTGTCGGCGCGCCGTCGCCAGCAAAGCGGCCGCGCGTTGAACCCTGGCAGGTGCAGGTGATGCTGCTGAAGGCGCTCGTGAAGCTCGTCCCGTCAAACTGCGCGGACGTGGAGATCAAGAAGGAGCACTACGAGTCGCTGCTGACGCCACTGCGGCGCACATTGCTCGGTGAGAGCGATCAGGTCCGCGGTGTCCTGGCACTTGAGCTCTTCATCGCGATGCTGAGCGCGCCACAGGATCGCAGCGTGAACACTGCAGCGTGCCGACTGTTTCTAGAAGAGACGGGGCTAAGTGTGCTTGGCGACTCGCTCGAGCGCATGCTCAACCCCACGTACCAGCAGCTCCTCAAGGCGGAGAGCGGCAAGGGCGTGACGAACACGGCGCGCGTGCTGCTCTACCGGATAACCGATGTGCTCACGACGCTCTCAGCGCAGACTGCGGGTATCCAGGCGATCAGGAAGAACCCGCAGGTGCTCACATCGCTGCTCGAGCTCTCGTCGAAAAAGACGATCATGAGCTACTCGGAAGACGCGGCGGCCGTCTGCCTCAACTGTCTGGCGAACCTCTGCTTCTACGACGAACTGCGGACGCTCGTGGTCGAAGGTGGGGGTCTGCTGTATCTGATTGAGACGAGTGCGTTCTGTCCCGCGGAGGACATTTCCGAGACCCCCGCGTCCATTGAAGACGGGAACACGAACAGCGATGCGCCGGTGATCCTTCAGCGTCGCTCTTCGCGGTTCTTTGGCGCTGTCCGTGGTGCAGCACTCACACTGCGTGCATGCTTGAACGACAAGAACTTTAGCGAGGCGTCTTCAACGTACCAGGTCATGAAGCAGCTGCTGACGCCAAGCTTCGTTCGGGTACGTCTCTACTGGTGGTGCTTTTTCACAGTTGATTGAACTGAGTAGTAACATTGTTGTGATTATCTTCTCATGCTCATACAGATTTTGCGGGCGTCCCCTGACAAATTCATCTTCCAGCTGCAGACGACCGAGGACATCAACTCGTCGACGCTCATCTGGACCAGCAGCATGCGCAAGCGGCTACAGAGCTGCATCGGCCACGAACTGGCCAAGGTGAAGACCGCGGCGCGAGCGGACGTTTGGCCGCGCTGGGACCCGGACCACTTTGTCGCCGCGGACTCGTTCCGCTACCAGTACCCGGAGCTCGCGGACGAGCTAATCATCCACGACGTGTATCTCAACAACTTTGTCGTGGGGGCGGGCATCGAGCTCGATGGCATTGACATGTCGAGCTTCTCCGAGGCGCTGCTGATCTCGATCCAGAGCAACGAGAACGTCCTGCGGATCCTGCAGCAGGTACGCTTCATCATTGAGAGTTGGAATCTGGTTTCTGACATGGCTTGCGAGAGTCTAACTGGCCTTGATTGTTCTTGTGATTCCAGCGTGGAGCCAGCGATCGTGGGAAGGAAGTGTCGGTGGTGGTGATGCGCCAGGCGCTGAACAAGCTCGTGAGCGCGCACCCGCAGCACAACTTGGAGGTGGACTCTGCACCGCCCTCCGCTGTGGATGTGCCGCTGCCTTCGAGTCGCAAGACCTCTGCCTCTGGATCGCGCAGCTCGGAGGGCCAGACGCCTCCGAAGGCAGTATCAGTCGCTCACAGCCGCACGCACAGCTTCGACCCCATGAGCCCCATCGACCTGGAGGACTTGACTGTATGAGAGACGTGCGCTCGTCTGTCTCTTCAAGTTGGTCACTTGCACTGACCACCGCGTTGCTCCGCTATCTGTATCCCGATTCGCGTCGCCACCAGCGGACAGCCAGCCTTTGCCCTGGAGTGAACTACCTGCATGGCTCCCATTAGGAAATGCGAGGAGTCCCAGCTCTTTTAATTTATATAGTTTCCGCTTCACCGCCAGCTCTACCCGACACGAGTATCCTTGCCATGCTGCCGCGTTCGCGCGCATGGGCGTGAATGAGCAGCGCTGGTCTTCTGGAGACAAAAGTATCCATTCCCCCTCCAAGCCAAGAGCTCATTTCCCAGCAGCCCAGGCCTTTCCCGTGGGTTGTCGGATCGTGCTGTCGGGATGGGAGCCAGCGCAGTTGGCTTCAACGTCGGACCAAACATGCACGTTGGACTGGGCACACAGAACGTTCCCAGAGCGTCTGGCTGTTTTTCAGTATGGAGCGAGCACTGCAGATCTCCCCCCCCAACGCACGACCAGCAGATGGCCACGCTCTCCGGCTCGCCCCGGAGAGCTATCGCGACGTGATTGCTCAACAGCCAGCCAGCCAGCCAGCTCTTTCCGCAGACCGGATCTTCTCGTGCGGTCAGCCAGCCACTTGCTCCACATATCCTTGCGTCGTGCGCTTGCTTCTCCGTGGCCCACTGCCCATTGGCGTCGCTGGTTCTTATTCGCTCGCGGCCGGCCGCTATTGTATTTTTAGCACTCGCTCATTCCCCGAAAAGAGCTCCGCAGCTCTCGCAGCAGCAGGTTTGAAGGTGGGCATTGAGGGCTCGCCGGCGACTTCCTGATCTTCGCTTCACCACCAGCACCACGAGGCGTCTGTCTACGAGCGTCTTCTTATAGAGAGAGAAGCATAATGGCGACCGAGCGCGACACCGCGGCGCTGACGCTCGCGAGCGTGAACCTGCACATCGGCAGCCTCGTGCCGAGCGCGTCGCTCGCGTCCTACGAGGACAGCAAGAAGTCGCGCACGAGCTCGCGCACGAGCAGCTCCGGCAGCGGCAACAACAACACTAACAGCGCCATCTCGTCCAGCGCTTCCGTACACAGTAACGAGTCTGTGAAGACCCACCAGGAGCGCGGCCGCGCGCCGAGCCTGCACCACGAGGTGTCGTGGTCCCATTTGCAACTCAAGGACCGCATGGCGTGGCAGCAGGGCTTCAGGATGAACAAGAAAGGCGGGCTCGTGTTCCTGGACCAGGAGACGCTCAAGAAGCAGCAGGGCGTGTTCAAGGACGTGATGCTCCAGGTCGGCTCGCAGCTGCTCTCGGGCAAGCTCGCTGTGCGCATCTCGCTGCCGATCCGCATCTTCGAGCCGCGCACGCTACTCGAGCGCGTCGCAGACGCGTGGAACTACGCGCCGACGCTGCTCAAGAAGGCCGCGCTGAGCTCCGACCCGCTCGAGCGCATGAAGTTCGTGATCGCGTTCGTGGCCGGCGGCTTCCACTTCTGCGTCGGGCAACTCAAGCCGTTCAACCCGATCGTGGGCGAGACGTACGAGGCCACGTACGCCGACGGTACGCACGTGGCCATCGAGCACGTGAGCCACCACCCGGTCAAGTCGGCGTTCACGCTCACAGCCCCCAAGGGGCTCTACCAGCTCTCGGGCGTGTACGAGTTCGAGTCGACAACCAGTCGCAACGCGATCGTCAACCACCAGCTGGGCAGCGCCAAGGTCGTCTTCCAGGACGGCCACGCGATCTCGTACACCGTGCCGCAGATCAAGATGAGCGGCCTGCTCTTCGGCGAGCGCGTCGTGGAGCTCACGGGCGCCTGCAAGTTCGTTGACGCGGCGCACCACCTCGTGGGCGACGTCACCTTCGGCGCCAATACTAGCTTCCTCTCCAAGTCGCACGCCGAGGACATCAAGGGATCGATCTACCCGGCCAAGGTGAGCCTTCTGTGTGGACTTTTCAATAAGCGCACCATGGATCTAATCTCTTTGTGCCTGGATGGCGTTGCTGTAGAAATCGGCCAAGCACGCGCTGTCGACGATCCAGGGCTCGTGGCTCTCGCACCTCCAGTTCGACAACAAGATGTGAGTGTCTGGTGTCGTGCGCTTGAGAACTCTTTTTGTCCACTTGCTTGCAGCTCTTCGCTTTTCTGACTGATCACATTGTCTTCTTCGTGTGGACGCTTCTTGTGTTGTTCTGTAGCTACTGGCACGTCGAGTCCGAGCCCGTGTTCGAGCACACGCCCGTGGCGGACCCGCTGCCGTCGGACTCGCGCTTCCGCGAAGACGTCACCGCGCTCAAGGTACGTACGTTCTCCCACGTTGGAAGCGAACTTGGCTTGTGCCTTCAAGCACAATAACAAATGTTTTTGCTATGGCGGTGGTGTGGTTACTTCCAGAACGGCGACTCGGTGCTCGCGCAGTCGGAGAAGCTCCGCCTGGAAGAGCTCCAGCGCGCCGACAACAAGCTGCGAGGCGGCCATTCTTGAGCCAAAGGAGAGCTTCACAGGAGCCACGCACTTGCACACAAGCCGTATTTTTATTAACAAGTTTCATAGATCTAACAAGAAGACAAGCAAGCGCCATAAAATGCAATCACCAATATCACCTTTTCAAATGCTCTTGTGCTCTTGATTCTTTTCAGTTCTGGAGGAAGAAGAAAGATGAAAATGAATGAAAATGCAGTGTCTGCAAAAATGGCATCGATCGCCACGGCGCCGACCATCTCTCAGTCTCTCTCTTCTCTGTTGTTTCTGTGCTCGGGCTGGTTGGTTTTTCATCTAAGCGTGGGGGATGGTGCTGGTGGTCTGGATGGCTCGCAGCGGTCTCTTCTCTTCTCTCTCGTTTATGCTGGAGTTCCTGGTCTACTTATTTGCTCTTCTTCGTGAGCGTCTTCTCGTCCTCCTCGGCCGCGTGCTGCTGCGCGAACTGCTCGATACACGAGACGGCGAAGTACCCGATGAAGAGCACCATGAGCAGCGAGCCGGCCTGCGAGATCAGACTCGACTTGGCGGCCTCGCCCGAGGCGTGCTCGGCGGCGGCCTGGCCGTGCGACGAGTGGAACTTCTCGCGGCACTCGAGCAGGAACTCGCTCACCTTGGCATCCAGACGCCACGCCGCCGGCGTCATCTTCGCGATGAACGCCTCCACCTGCTTCATGTAGGCGTCCGTGAAGATCGTGATGAAGAACGCGGCCTGCAGGTTCACCTTGATGAGCGCCTTGCCGATAAGCGTCGCGCCGAAGAACGTCCAGAAGGGCATGAGGAAGTGGCCGCAGCAGATGCCGCAGAGGTCGAACGCGACGTTCGGCCACGCCGACATGAGCAGCACGCCCCAGAAGCCGTGCTTCTCCAAAAAGCGGATCATCCAGTCCTTCATGACGTTCATGAGGTTGTACTGCGACTTGGACTCGGCGATCTCTTCAAACTCCTCGTTGCGCTGTCCGGCAAGGCGCGCGGCGCGGCTGAGCGCGTACGGCGGGATCTCACCTGCGGCCGTGCCGGCGCCCCAGAGCATCGCGGGCCAGAAGACCTTCCAGAAGATCGCGATGAACGTCGCGCCACCGGCGAGCGGCTCGCCCTGGCACGTCGCGTCGAACTCGCGGAACCACATGTGGTTGCGCGAGTCGAAGTTCACGGACCCGCACTCCTCGGCCCCCTGCACGACGAGGAAGATGTGCGGGAAGAGGAAGAGGATGCCCGAGTGCATGCCCGTGCCGAGACCCACGGACGAGAGCACGCCGAGGCCGACCCACCAGACGACGAACTCGACGTTGCGGTTGAACTCGTCCAGCATCGCGTGGTGCTCGCCCTCAACGACGGACGCGCCCGCCCAGAGCGCGAGCAGCGGCAGCAGGAAGAAGCGCGTGGCATTGTGCTGCACGACGTAGAGCGAGAGCCACTTGACGAAGCGCGCGAAGACGATGCCGAAGTGGTAGAGCGTGCTCAGCGGGCGGCGCAGCAGCGTGAGCTTCTTGCGCTCCTGGCGGAGCTGCTCGGCCAGTTTGTCATTCTTGGGGGACGTGGGAGCCGACTTCTGGTGCTTTTGCTGCTTGTTGCCGCTCTTCTGCGGAGAGGAGGCCTTCGTCTTGGCCGCCATCTTGTCTGATAGTAGCAGCTGGCTGTCTACTAGGGGGGGGAGGAGGAGGGAAGCGAAGGAGGGCGTCCGTCGCTCGTCGTCGACCTGCAGTTTGCGGTGGCGATGACGTTCTTCGAGCCCGAATGGTGGGTTTCGCGATCAGGAAGAAAAGGGGAAGAGCTCCGCAACGTGGAGGAAAAGCTGGAGCGTTCATACAGTGAATGCTCTGAATAGAAGGTCGCAGATATGAGTACTGTGCAGGGCATGAATAGAAGGTCGCGGAACTGAGTGTACTGTGCATCGTCCGAATAGAAGGACGACATCATCCGCCTGTGCACACACACACGGATGCAGCAGCCAACTGCAATCGAGTCTGAGAGGTGAAGCCATGTCGAATAGCATGGCTTCGCTATTTCAGGGACTGCGCATTTGAGTGGCGAGCGCACCGGAAGCAGTGTCAGCATCTCCTCGATCTGTCAGCCCATGGACGAGTGTGACGGCGCCGACGACGACTTGCTGGAGCGCGCGCGGCGCTTGTGTCTCGCGGCGCAGGCGATCTCCGCCGCGCTGCCCGTGTTCTCGAGTCTGCGCTCAGCGAGCGGTGGTGGCGCCGGCGGGAACCAAGACGAAGAGACCGCGTCAAGTGCCAAGAAGGGTCGCGGGCATACGAAGAGCAGCGCTGCTAGCGCAGCTATTGGAAAACCCGAGACTGGCAACCAGAGCAGCCTCAGCCTCCCCTCAGCTGTAGCCCCCACTAGAGCTCCGGCGTCTGCTCCACTCGTGACGCACAAACGGCCGCCGAAGAAGCAAAAGTCGGATCTGAGCTCAACCAACCAGGAGAGTCTCCCGGAGATCACCATCTCCGATGAGCAGCGACGCCTGCGCGACGCCGAGAAGATCCGCCATGCGCAGGAACGCGCAAGGGCTCGAGTCTCGCGCACGAACCAGTCGGATCAGCTGGAAGCGGAGCGCGAGAATGAAATGAGACGGCAGCAGCTGGTGTGTCTCGAGGAGGTTAGTGCGGAGAAGGCGAGGGTCGCAGAGCAGAGCAGGCTGCGTGCAGAGGAGCGCATCCGCTCAAAGCGGCAGCTTCAGCTCACGCCGATTGGCAAGCAACAGCAACGACAGCAAGTGCCGGTTTGTCCAGAGAAACTCGCGTCAGACTCAACCAAGATCGAGCGATTCCGGCGCAAGACACTCGCGAGGTTGCATGCGTGCGTATTTATGAGCTGAGCGTGGCTGTCAGAGATGCTTACCCCCACCATGAGGCTCATCGGGACGTTTTCATCCGCTTGTGCTTGTGTTAGGTTGCCTCGGACGCCTGATGGCTTCGTAACAACAAAGTCTATCGAGCCAGAGAGCAATTGTGATCCCTCCACAGCAGACGCCGAGTCATCCGAGAGAGACGAAGACCTCGAGATTGAGAGAAGGAGGCAGAAAGCGAAGAAGCTTCGGCAGGAGACAGCAGAGCGGATCCGGCGACTGCAGGCGATCGCAGAAGAGCAGCGGCGGTACGAGAACTGCCGCCGCCATACGTACCTTGCGTGCTTGCTTACCTTTCTATTTGTTTGTCTCAGGAAAGAGCAAGATCGCATAGAGCAGGGTCTATTGCGCTACAAGAACCGGCAGAAGGAGCTGGACCGAGTCGCGAAAGGCTTGGGGCCGCCGAGGAAACCAGCAGAATCGGCAGCCAAGCAGACGACTGAGGTATCTAGAACCGAGCTCTTGCTCCTTAACCATGGACTTCAACAGTGCGAATGGTTACTGACCTAGCCACACGGCGTTTTTGTGCAGCTCCACTCAAGCTCCTGCAGTCTACACGACGGGACTTCGACAGATATCGCAGATGCCCAAAGCAGCAACGAAGCCGACACAATACCCCAAGCCAAAGAGGGTTATTTCGAGTGTGAACAACGCTGCTCTCGACCAGCGTCGCCCGAATGCGGAGGTTCCGAGACACCCGAGCTCAGTTGTTTGCTATCAGAGGACGACCCACATCCGAGTCTCACAATCGCTCTCGACAACCACCAGCCTACGGTACCAACACTGTCGAGTGCCACGAGCGACGGGAAACGGAAGCTCCCGCCCTGGAAGCGAGCGCCAGTGCCAGTGCTGCCAGCCGAGTTCTACTCGCGCAAGGCGATCATCCCGGTGCGTCACCTACTTTGGCTTTTCGCAATTCTTTGCTTCATGGCAGGCTGTAGCGGTGTTCTGATACTTTGGTATCAGGCTGCACCCAGCACGAACCCACAGTCGGTATCCGCGACGACGTCCAACTCGTACACGGAGAAGTTCAAATCGCGCGCTCCGAGTGCCAACAGCAGCAGCATTTATAGCACTTCGAGCACCTTGAGCAAGCCGAGAGCCAGGCCACCGAGCCGAGAGGTAGCTTCGACAGCTGCTGCCGTGAGGCTGGGAAGCGCAACACGTGGCCGCGCTCTGTAAGTCTACCAGGACTCTTTCTCTCTTGATTCGAGCTCAGAGTTGACTCTAACTCACACTCGTTGCCACGTCCTTTCCTGCATGTCAACAACTATGCAGATCCAGTGCACAGCAGCAGCACCTGGGAGGGGGTTTGGCTGTCATGAAGCGTTCCTAGAGCTCGACAATGTCGCAACTTGAGCCTTCGATGGGCCTAGTAAATCACAAAGTGTAGATAAGTGATCACATCGCCCTTGCGGTACCAACCTGTGTTCATTATCCAAAGCTCCAACCATTGCTCTAAATCACGGGGGACTCGCAGCTCGAGGCCAACATCTTGGCGCGCTGCGTCTGGATCTGCATCTGCACCTGGAACTGCTTGGCCTTGGAACTCGAGACGCCGTTGCTGCTGCTCTGGTTGTGATAATTGCGGTCGAGGAACGAGTTGTGGTTGTTCTTCTGGAGCATCTGCTTTTCGTAGAACTGCTGCTTGGCGGTCTTCTTGACGCGCATGGCGCTCGTCTCGTGCTGCGTCACTTTGGCGCGGATCTGCTCCTGTTTTTCGTTTTTGGCCTGCGTGGCGTCGTCCATGCGCGCGATGAAGTCTGCGCCGACGTCCCCCCAGGCCTGCAGCACGCGGAACTCGACGCCGCACATCTGGCAGCGCTTCTTCTTCTCCTTCCACTCCGAGTACGACTGCGGCATCGTGCACTTGGGGCAGCACTTCTTGTCCTGTGAGAATCAATACCAGAGCCAACCATTAACACGTGTCAAGACCTTCACCCAGTCAGTCTTTCATTTGGTACCAGCCGCGCGTTGTAGTCGTTCTCGCCGCGTGTCATCTCCAGTTTCTACATCAGCACACACACACACACATAGTGATATCAAAGTGAGCTTCTGACACTTCAGTATCAAGTGTCAAGAGTGTACCAACCTTCTGCTTGCTCTTCTCGGCCGCCTCCATGCGTGCGATGAAGTCATTCCGCCGATCGTTGGCACTGCTGCCTCCGTCGTCGTTATCGTAATCTGGCGACTCCTTCTTCGCCCCTGACGCCTTCTTGGACTTGAAGCGGCAGTGGCGCTCTTCGTCGTCCGTCGCGAACTTGCGCGCCGCGCTCTTCTTCGCGGGCTCCGACAAAGTCTCAATGCGTTTCTAAGCGCAGCAGATCACAACACAAAGCCAGTGGAGTCCGTTAGGCCACGGACTTCACAATACCAGCTGCATCCAAGCAGATTCGGCTTCGTACCGCGATGGTGGCTGCACAGAGTTCGAATCGTTCACATCAACATCGTCAGTTCTCAATACACACAACAACAATGTTGCTATCCCATTCAGTACCAAAGAAAACTATGAGCACTTTACCTGGAGCCGCCTGCGCAGTCTTCATCTTGAGCTTCTCGAGCAAATCCGACGATTTGACGGACTGGAGGAGCTTGTCTTCGTAGATCGCGGGCTTTTTCACG
Organism: Globisporangium polare; assembly: GCA_023333845.1. Taxonomy (NCBI): domain Eukaryota; phylum Oomycota; class Peronosporomycetes; order Pythiales; family Pythiaceae; genus Globisporangium; species Globisporangium polare. The sequence continues at coordinate 12,825 of JAASFQ010000061.1, read as the reverse complement.
TTCAGCAGCGCGTCGATGCGGACGACGGGACCCTTCCCAGTAGCTCCAGTTGATGAAGAAGAGCCTAGGGTGCGGCGCGAGATGGTCTTGATACCGTCCCCACTCACGATCCCTGCACCAGCTGAAGACGGCGACTTGGACCTCCTCGCCGATGTGGGCGTCGAGGTCTTCTGGACTGCCGTCGCCTGGATGATCTGGACGTCGAGAGTAGGCGGCGCCTTGGCGCTCGCTTGAGAGGGAACAGTGGGGACATTAGTCGTAGTACTCATGCTGGGCTGGATGCCCTCGGTCTGCTGGATGGTCTTGACTTTCGCAAACATGGCCGCGAGGTCGTCGTCGTCTTCGTTCTCATCGTCGTCGTCTTCATTCTCATCGTCATTCAAGTAGGCGTTCGCGTAGCTGTCGTCCTCATCGTCGCCATACTGCTGCTCTCGCTCAAGCTCGTCCATCGTTTGCCCAGTAAGTGCCACCTGAAGAGAAATAGATCGTGCCTGAGCTCGAGCACAAGGAACGAAACGTCGATGCTGACCACAAGCTCTGATGAATAAATAGACACGCGCGCGCTCAGAGATAGCCACGCCACTTCGACTGCCTCAACAACGCAACGGAGCCCCACGACGCAACAGCTTGGAAGAACGAGTTGAGGACGATGGTTGAGAAGATCGACCTCCTGCGCCTGAAGACGCAGGTGGAGGCCGCGATGGAGACGCTGCTCAGGGCCGCAGACGAGCGCGTGAGCTGGAAACAGTCGCCTCACCAGCACCAGTTTGTCCACATGGAGACTACGCCTTCGTCGGACTCGGGCTCAGGAACTTCGGCGCCTTATGCGTTCATCCCGGGCGTCTATTGCTCGTCACCTCCAGGCGGTGGCGCCGCTACAACTCACGAGAACGACTCTGACTCTGCCCACCCATCCCCAACTACGGCTCTGCATACCAACACGGAGCTGAATGACGGCGAGCTGCGCGTCGTGCTGCATGGAGACAACACGTTCGAGTACACGTGGACGATGAAGCGCAGCGGCGTGCGCGCGATGGAGTTCTGCGTCGAGATGACTGGTAGTTGGAATAAGCCCGTGCTCAACCGCTCGCGCCGCGGCGACGAGGACCAGCGCGTGTTCCTGCACGTCAAGAGGATGCGCTTCCAGCGGCTCTCCAACTACGGTGAGACTCTCTTTACAAGCCACACCGTTCATCTAGACTAACGTACCACTTTGTATGGCCTTGTAGACGCGGCGAGCGGCACGTGGAAGCTCTGCCTCAAGACGCTCACGCGGCACGGCTCGGACTGGGCCGTCGTGGGCGAGACCGAGCGCGGTGTGCCCCCGATCGTCATCGCGCTCTCGTGCGGCACTGCTGTAGGTGCCCAAGGGAACAACAACAAGAACAACAGCGCGACACTCGAGTCCACAGGCGCAGCTCAGGCGTCCCAGGTGCTGAGCAACTCGCCTGCATGTCGAGTGCTCGCGGGGCTCACGAAGAAGATCGCGAACAAACTGGGCGCGCCCATCGACGTGATGACCGATCGGTGGCTGCCGGCGCGGCACATGGTGCTCGTGCGATTGCCAGACGAGCAGCGCAATGTGCGCGCGTTCAACCCGTTCTTCTGGTGCGTTTCTTGAGCGGTCGCCTGGGAGTCTTGTGAGTCTTGTGGGGCTCCTAACAGAGTTGCTGTTGCTCTAATGTCTGTAGCTTGGCCGAGGTACGCTTGTGCGCTAGTCGGCTCGTAGTGTGAGTTGGTATTGTAACGTATGATCTTGTTATGTGTGCTGATTGCAGGCGCTCCTCCAGCAGAAGCAGCAGCCGCCGCAACCAAAGCAACTCCAGCCGGAGCAGGACGAGATTGCTCCGTTGCCTGTGTCAGCGTAGAGAGATTGAATCTCAAGTGGTTACATTGGACAAGTGGAACGAGCTTGGAGGGCATCAAGTGCCAACCAGGCTGGCGACGTCAGTGTCGATGGCCTCCCCGCGGCGGCGTTCTTCATAAATCGTTCCAAGTCCTCCAGAGCACTCGTCATAGATGACTCCAATCCTTCTTCTTGTTGCACCAGTGGATGAGCGATGGCCTCTGCAGTTGACGTTGTTGAGCTTTGCGAAGTACGGGTTCGTCTTGACCCACTGGTCAAAGTACGGCGAGCGGATGAGGTTGGGCACCGAGTACTGGCTCTGGAGCGCCGCGTTGTTCGCCACGAGGTCCGAGATGTCGCGCCGCAGCTTGCCGTTAAAGTCCGCTGTGGAGTAGCTCGAGAAGTTGAACGGCATCTGGAGCTGCGTGAGGAAGCTCGCGTACACGTAGAGCGGGACGGGGTTCTCGGACTGCGTGGCGTAGAAGGCGCCGTTCACGGCACCGGCACCGTTCACGAGCGCCTTGACCTTGTGGTCGTCTATCTCTTCGATCACGCCGCGCGCGATGGCGCCGCCCTGTGAGTGCGTGACGAAGACGTAGCCGTTGTCGTAGCGCGTGTCGTTGGCGACGATGCTGCGGATCTGTGGATCTGCGCGATCGCGAGCGGCACCTGCTGCTCGAGCGCGAGGACGGAGCAGAGGCTCTGGCAGAAGGTCAGCGGCGTGAACAGGCGGCCTCGGCCGTGAGGTTCGCTCCGATGTTGCTGCCGGTGCTCGAGTTGTCCATGGCGCCGTGGAAATAGAAGATCGGCAGCGCCTGCTTCTTGGTCGTCGAGGTCGGAGTCTCGGTCGCATGCGTGGTCGAGAAGGTGACGCTCAGCAGCGCCACGGCGGCGAGGACGAGCGAAACGAACTTGGCCATGGCTCTGAGTGAGTCTCGGTGGCTCTTGCTGCAACATGGACAATTACTACGACAACAGTTGCAGCAAACGAGCGAACAAGCAAGCCGACGTGCACGCGGGCAATCGAGCCAACGTACACGCAAGCAAACTGACGAGGAAGCAAGGCGGTGTTTCCTTGCACGAGCAAAACTGACTCCTTGGCAGCAAGCTTGCGACGGCGGCAAGAAGCAAGGGTCGAGCGCAAAGCGTTCGTGAACAGTGTGGAGAGAAGGCCACGCTCCGAGAGGCGCCAGTTGAGGTGCATGCGCTCGGCGACACCAGCGGGACGGACTTCTCGTGCGCACGCAGGTGCCGGCGAGCACCAAGAGGCTCTCTCCTCATTCAGCGAACAGGCGCCAACGCTGCAGTTGAACGATCCAATCGCAACGATCGCGCCGTCGAACAACGCCGACTGAAAAAATGCACACACAAGAAAAGAATCAACCGCCAGAAAGTACTGCACTGGAGCATAAACGATACTCGTGCCTTTTGGCGCATCACCTTTGCACCGGCATGCCCTGCATACGAAACAACAGAAGGAAGGGGTGGAAATCCAAATCGCACGATAGCAGAGGCAAAAAGCACTACCTCTGGCTCGGAGACAAGTAGTTTGGGAGTGTTCAGTCGCGGCTCGGCTCGCATCCGTATCGATCCGGCCTTGGACACCACGCTCGTGAGCAGCGACAATTCGCTCGCCGATCTGACAAAACAGCAACAACAACAAACAGAAGACGTCAGAAAAATACAACAACGCACATAAACAGACATAAAACGTACCCGACGGCACGAGACCACACACACGCGGAGGCTCAACGAGCTTGCTGTACGATCGATGCATCCGATCACGCTGTCGACGCTGTCACCCGGGGGGGGAAAGGGTCTCGAGCACCCGGACCCGAGCCAGGTCCACGGACAATGGGGCGGCGCTCGACGTCAGCCGCAGCACGGAGACGCTAGGACAGTGCGGCCCACCCGACTTGAAGGAAGCGCACGACCAACACAACTGGGTGCTCGAGAGCTCGCACGGCGAACATCACGCACGCGAGGGCCGCGAACAAGATATGCACGCGAGGGCGGGCGGACTGGAGAGCGGGTGGGGGCTGGGGTCCGTGCAGAACTCATCTCGGACCTCACAACTTTTGCGGTTTAAAGTTCTGCTCGAAAAGAGAGCTGCCGCGCACTTTTTGTCGCTTTCTTATTCGTTTTCGTGGAAAAGGGTTGCTGTTAAAGGGCTCAAACCGTCGCTGTGAATACAAGAACCTGAAATCTGCAACCTGACGAATCACTCAATTTCACAAACACCCGACAACAAACACAGGCGAACACAGTTTTGGAGAAGTTCTTCTTTTTTGCACTCGCGACGAACGCAAGAAAAGGTCGGCCAGGACAAGCTCTGAGATGGATTGCGCTTTTCAGTCATTTTCCGCTGAAATCAGCTCCGTCTTGGATGTTTCTTGGTTGATTTAACAGGTTTCGGAGCGCGATTTGTTCCTGCCCAACGTAATTCTCTTCGCTCGTCGATCATTTGCTGCTTGTTTTAGGTTCCGTCCTCTCTAAAAGTAATAAGCTAGCTCCTATAAATTGGTTCCCACCGATACAAATCCGAAGTCATCCTGCGATTTCGTGCATGCGAGCCTTTTTTGCCGAAGCGTGTTTGTGGAGCGATGACCTTCCACGCTTTCTTTTCTGATCTCCTGTCGGTTGCGAGTTCCTTTTCCAAAAAGGGTGATCCGTTTAGGCGGAATAGAGAGGATTCGCGTGTCCTTCCAAATGTCCTAAGCTAACAAACATCCGCAAAAGCGTTCATGCATCATCGCGAGCCGGACAAACAGGGGAATCTCCCCAAAGGTCTTGACACCACACATCGAGGACAGAACACTGTATTCAAGACATATCCCGGAATAAGGTAGTTCGCTTTGAAGCGGGTCCTTTGAACAACGGTCGTCCAAGACACTGTCCTGGGGATATTTGAAATATCCAATTTGCTGGAGGACTCGCTAGCTCAAAGTGCCATACTAACCTTACGATTAAAGAAGGCGACTCGCTCGCACACTCAAAATCCGCTGCAACACAACACAAAACAGAATGGAAATGGCGACGACCCCGACCGCCGCTGCGATCATGCAGGCCAACACGGTCGGAGGCGGTGCGAGTGCCGCCGCTGCGGCCCCCGGCACTGCTGCTGCCGTGACGCCTGATGGCCAGGCGGCGAACAAGAACGCGCCGCACCTGCACTCGGTGGCGAGTTCCTTGCGCTCGTGCCTCGACGGCATGCTGCCAGACACGCTGCGCAACGACGCCACCGCGTTCCACCAGCACTGTGCGTCTCTTGCTGCACGCGCTGTTTTATGCCGTGACTGGGCCATGTCACTAACCAGCCATTGTGTATTGCTGCATAGTGGACCAGCAGAAGAACCGCATCCAGACGGAGAAGAACTCGTGGCGCTTTGGGCTCAACTACCTCTTCGAGACGCTCAAGCAGCACAAGGACTGGTACGCGCGCAACCAGCAGTTCGTGCAGCTCAAGAAGGACGTGAAGCGCTTCGAGAGCCACGTGGCCACCGTGCGCTCGATCCTCTCGGAGAGCGTGAGCAAGCTGGACCTGGAGGCGGGGCTGCGCGTGGCCGAGCTCGAGGGCCGCGTCGGCGCCTACAAGATCATGTTCGAGGTGACCAAGATCGTCACGAAGCTCAGTCGGCCGCTCGTGAAGCTGCAGGTGCGAACGTGAGCAAGTGTGCTTATATTCATGTGTGGACGGGATACTTACTTTCTCACACGGGTGTGCTGCTTCCATGCAGATCCTGAAACCAGACGAGTCGTCGCTGTCGATCTACTGCGACACCTTTGTGCTCGACATTGTTCTGGCTGGTGGAGAGGTACGACGTGCGTGCACCTATTCAGCGGTTGATAGTTTAGAGCTGTTGCATGTTAACGTCGTGCTACTGTTGGAATCTTTCAGGGAGAGGTGGAGTCGGCGTCGCTGACGACGGTCGAGAAGGACCAGTCCAAGCAGTTCCCGGAGCGAGACGAAGATCTGCTGCGCTCGCTCAAGTTGCTCGCAGCGGGCGACAGCGCCAACTTCATGGTGCGCAACCATCCTCTTTATTTCTGGATTGATGACAACATTGTTTAATGGCGAGCCTACTTATCGACGGCTTCGGTTTTACAGGAAAAGCTCGTTCGACTCATCAATCGCGCAGAGCTCGCCGTGAAGTACCCGTCGCGTACGTTGTCTGAGCCTTCTCTTCATCACGGTCACTGTCGTGTAAAGCTCACCCGTGCTCTTGCTCTTTTTGTTTTTGCTTCAACAGTCAACTTTGAGCAGCTTGAAGAGGATCTGTACCTAAAGATCTCGGAGGCGTGCAGTCAGCAGGTACGCTTTGTGTCTTGAGCTTTCTGTGTGCATAGGTGTGTATAATGCTGATCTATGTCTATTCGATTGTTGCAGAATTGCTGGACCGCAAAGCGCGCAGTCGAGGGCATCACGATCCACTTCAAAGACCCGCTCAACTGTGCGCCAGTGGTCGAGCCTCCACGCAAGAAGATGAAGATCGCGGACGACTCCCAGGGACTCGGAGTTGCTGCTGTTGCGAGCGAATTGAGTGCTCTCGAGCAGGCGCCTGCGATTGCTGCTGCTGGTGTTGGCGGCGGTGAGAAAGGGGAAGCGGGCGCCGCTAACGGCGAAGCTGGTCCGAAGGACGTGGAAACTACGACGCCACTGGCGAGCGGCGAGTGGTCCGGGAGCATCAGCTTCATCGAGTGGCGTGGCGAAGTGGCGCTGCACGTCGTGGGCTACACGCCGATCGTCATGGTTGGTGTGCAGGCGCGGCGCCTGGCGCTCGTGGCAATGCGCAAGGCAGTTGCTGCTGACTCAACAGTCCCAGCTGCAGCGGACCCGCAGGAAGAGGAAAAGTTCTTCAACGAGTTTGTGAGTTGGGTCTCGCCCGAGGGACACAAGCCGATCTCGCCCCAGCTCCACTTTGCGCGCGACCACAGCGTCTGCTCGGTCTTTCCGGTCAAGTCAGACTTGGGCATGCGCCAGGAGTACTCGCTCACGACCAAGGAGATCTCGGGAGGACTGCGCCTCGCTTCGTTCCCGATTCCGGTACGTTCTCTGGCTTGTGCTACAAATGAGCTATGATTGCATGTATTAGCTTTGCTAACGAAAGCTCTTGCTCTTGTGCCTGTGTTGTTTTTGTGCCTTTGAACAGCTTACGAACGCGACGACGCTGACGTTCGTGGAGGTGCTGCAGATCTGTGGCCACAGTCTGTTCTTCCACTCGGTGCTGCTCTCGGCCTTCTGCTCCAAGAACAACACGTTTGGACGACGCATCCCCGCGGACAGCGAAGACGCTGTGAATGGTAAGCGAACCTTAAATGAGAGTCCTCTGACACAAATGGCATCACTTGACTCTAACATGTTGTTGTTGTTGCTATCATGCTTAGCTCTCATTAAAGTGGACGTCGCGGCGCCAGAGCGCATCACGCTGCACACGGGCGAGCTTTTGGGCTACGGCAAAGAAGTGCTGATTGAGATCGGCACGAAGATGGACGGGTCGCTCGAGATGAGTACCAAGTTCCTTGCGACGACCCCTCGCGCGAACGGCGCGGTCACAACTCCAACTGGCGCTGGCAGCGCCCGGCTAGAGAACGCGGCCACAATGCAGAAGCTGACGTCCGCGTGCCACTCGGTGCCGCTGCTCACGTACTATGCGCTCAAGCGCGCTTTGGAGGCCAAGAACGGACAGCCGGCGGCGCGCGCCTCGGGGACGAGTGCGAACGGAGAGGACTGCAACGGCATCGTGGCGCTCGACGACGACCTTTCGGTCGCGATGAAGCTCGAGGGCGAAGACATGCTCCTGGACGACATGGGGCTGTTCTAACCAGTCGGCAAATGGGAATGGAAAGGGTGGTGCATTTGGTGGCAGGTGTTGTATGGTTGTGTCTTATCCTGTGAGCAAAACCCATTGAGATTGGTTTGTGGGGCTGCTTTTAACCGCCAATGTCAGGGAGAGTGCCGTCGTTCAGCTCCTGGAGCGAACTAGACGATCTTCGATGCACCACTGGCGAGCCAGCAGCACCGTGTGGGATCTTGAACACTGGCCCACTGCCGAGCCTTGAGGACGAGGATGCTGTGGAGGGCATTGTGCGCTCGCTGATTTGCGAGGCGATGACCTCGGGGTCGCCCTGGTACACGTGGCCGTCGACGCCCAGCAGGAAGCTGTGTTCGAGATCATTCATCACATACAACACATTAAAGTAAGTACACGGGTTAAGTAAATAAGCACATACGTCACTCACCCTTCGCTCGTGCTGTCCGAGAGACTCGCTATCCGGCTGCTGCCACCGCCACCACCGTTTGCACTGGGCAGGAGCGGCGCGCTGTGGTTGTTGTGGTTGTTGTTGTTGTTGTTGTTGTAGCTGCTGCTGCCAGAGCCTCGTCCTGCGACTGGCGCTGCTGGCGACCCGAGCGCAAAGCCTCCGCCGTACACGGGGGCCATCGCGTGCGGGTTCTTGTTTGTCAAGCCACCACTGCCGTTTGCCGCGGGGTCCGACCGGATCGTGCTGTTGCACGAGAGACACTTCTCCTTCTCGAGGCTCGGCAGCGTCCCGCCGCGCTTCTGGTGGCCATTGTGGTGGACGTGACCGCCATGCGTGAGCGCGTTCTTGCCCGTGAGGAACGCGTTCTCGGGCTCGCCCAGTGTTCTCTGCGCCTGGACGATCGATGCGTTCATGCTGAAGTGGGAATGAAGTCACAGAGAGTTAGAGCTCGCCGAGTAAGTCTCCTATAGCCAGTCAAATGGTGCAGGACGTACCCTTCCGAGAGCGACTTGAGCAGCGCGATCATCTCGTCCTTGTCGGCCTTGTTCTTGAGCGCCGAGAAGACGTCGTCGCGGTTCATCTTGAGGTCGATGAAGGACCGGAGGTTCTCGACCTGCTGCCGCACGCGCGAGTCGTAGAGCACCTGCTCCTTGACCTCGAGCAGGTCCTTCTTGTCGGCCTTGCTCTCGCTCAGGTGGGTCACGAGCTGCTGCAGCTCGGCGCTCACGCGCTTGAACTCGTCCTCCTCGCCGATGACGGACGCCAGCGCCTTGTCGAGCTGATTGCAGATCTCCTCGTACTTGCTCTCGATGGCTTCGTCCACGCGCTTGCGGTCGGCTTTTTCAAGCAGCAGCCGCTGCACGTCCTCCACGGCGCACGTGTTGTCGTCGAGCGTGCGCCGGGTCTCGAGGATCATCTCCTGCACGTTCTTGCCCTGCTTGACCATGCGCTCACTGCAGTCACGCAACGCCTCGTCCTTCTTGCGGTTCTCGCGCTCCACGACCTCGATCCACATGGCGAGCGAGAGCTTGTTGTGCAGAATGTGGTCCGAGTCCAGAAAGAGCTCCTTCTCCTCCGTGTTCATGCGGTCCTCGAGCTGCATCGCGAACTGCTTGGTCACCTCCTGGTCCTGTCGGATCGCAGCCAGGCTCGCCTCGCTCTGAGCCACGAACTCATCGTAGCTCGTGCCTAATGCGTCCACACGGAGCTGCACGCCTTTGAACTCTTCGCGACTCGTCTTGACCTGCGCGGCCACGTCGTCGATCTTCTTGAGCTGGTCCTGCTGCTTGCTCTGCGCCACCTCGAGCTCGTAGACCTTGGTGTTGGTCTCGTCGCACTGACCCTGGAGCGTGAGCACCTTGGTGTTGATGCGCTCGACGTACTTCTGCGCGTTCTTCTGCTCGCGCTCCATCTCGCTCATCTTGTCGCGCAGGCGGTCGAACTCGTCCACCATGTAGCGCATGGCGTCCGCCTGCATGCGCACGGCCTTGAGCAGCGTCTTCTTCGAGACGTGCGGCTTCTCGAGCACGGTCTTGCCGTCCAGCTCGAGGCTCAGGCGCTGCCAGAGCTCGGGCGACCCGAGTCCGATCTGCGACGCCGTGAGCGTCGCGTCCACTTCATTGCGCTGCATGGCGTGCCTTGTAGTAATGGTGGTGGGGGAGGCGACGGGAGTGGGCATGCAGGTAGCACTTCGCGTGTCAGTCGTGTGGCTGTATTTAGAACCACAGTGCTGCAGGAAATAGCTGCGCTTCTTTCACGTCGAGACTTGGTAAACTGTAGCCATTTGTACACCAAAATGTAGCCACTTCATTTGGGGAACGAGACGGAGGGGGGAGTCTTGTTTGTATACATGCTGAATGGCGCTGTCGTTGTTGTTTCTAGTCTTGCTTCTGGATTTTCACGCAAAGTTGTGAGTGAGGAATATGAGTCTTCGCTACTGCTGGCTGCACTGAGCAGACACACACAAGTGCTGGCTGCTGGAAATGATGGGCACTCGGTGGCTACGGAGCGATGAACACTGGCGCTTCCTCGCTTCGCAGCTTGTTGAGCGACGAGTCGAGGTTGATGACGCCAAGGAGCTTGCCGTTCTTGACCACGTACACCTGCGTCCACATGCTCATGGCGGCGATCTTGTGCACGCGACACAGGTTGACACACTCGCCGACCTAGGTGCGCAACACGGTGGTATCAACAAATGGTGAGCTTACTCAAACGCGGACCAAAAAAACAAATCTCATGGTTCCGACGTGCGGGACGTACTTGAGGTGGGTAGCTCTCGACTGGGATTGTGTCAAAGGAGAACGGCGCGAACGGTGGACCGAGCTGAAGCTACAGTGTCAGGATTTTCAAGACGTCAGTGGCTCGTGTCGACATAAACCACTAGTGGGTACTAAATACGTAATCGAGATGACGTACCATACTGGAGGCGCTCGTTTGCTCCTTGTTCTGGAAGTTGAGGAGCGAGATGTCGTCTACAACAGCGCTGTTCTTCTTGTCAAACCGGAGTGTGTCCGACACGAGCTTGAGGATCTTCGCCGCCACGTTCGGGTTCGTGTCGGCGGGCATCTGCAATGGCATGAAGTAAAATCAGTGATCCCACACTCTGTATCTACCAACTCACTTAAGAGAGCTCTTGTACCTCTGGTTGGTGCACTGCGAAGAAGCGAGCGATGCCGACTTCCAGGTCGAAGCGCCGAATGCATCCCTGTGTGAGTAGCAGTTCAGAGACACATGCGATACCATATTAGCGATACAAACACAGTTACAAGAGACCTCAGAAGCTTCATTCAGGCTCACAATCAGCGTTCGGGTCTCGTGGTCGTCGCAGAGTGGGAAGTACTCCTCCGTCTTGTACACGCTCTGCACAAAACCCAGCGAAACAAGAGATCAGCTGTCAGATCACAATTCAGATACGACACCCAAGGCAACCAGTGCACCTACCAGAGCCTGCAGCGCCTCGGTGTACGTCGTCTCCCGCGTGAAGATTACGTTCACGGGGTTCATGTTGTTCTCCGCGAGCTTCTGGCTGAGCACGTACTCGTTGAAGTCGTAGCAGACCGAGTGCAGACCGGCCCACTCGGCGAGCACGTCGTAGATCGAAGGGGCAATCGTGCCGCTCACAAAGTACGCCACGATGCAAGCAAGCATGACGGGGATCATGTGGCTCAGCTGGCCTGTGAGCTCAAAGAAGATCACCGACGTGGACACAGTCTGAGTGGCCGACGACGCGAAGCACGCGGCGCCCACCACAGCGTACGTGGCGGGGGACTGCGACGGGTTCCAGTGTTTCATGAGCGTCTCGCCGTAAAGTCTTCCGATCGCAGCACCAATCGTGAAGAGCGGGCCGAAGACGCCGATCGAGAGCGGCGAGCCGCACGGCAGGATGCTCGTGGCAAACTTGAGGCAGATGTAGATGAAGAGCGTCACGTTCGGCCACTCGGTGATTTGCTTCCACTGCGGGAGGCTCAGCGGCTGGTCGCGGAAGACTTCGTTCACGAAGAGACGGTCCGAGAGCCGCATGATCTTGAGCGGGTACGTGATGAGGCCCGTGGTGATGCAGATCGAGAGGATGTGCACGATGCGGCGCTTGTACGACGGCTGCGTGAGGCCGAAGACCTCGAACATCTTCATCTGCACGGTCCGCATGAGGATCGCGAGTCGGCAGAAGATGCCAGCGCCGATCTACACGCAAGTTCACGACAAAGCAAAGTCAGGATGGGCGTGAGAATAGAGTAAAGCACAGAAAGCAAGTTTGTCATCGTTCACACATAGCAAGAGACGTACCCCCGTGATGACGCCGAGGAGGACAAAGTAGAAGATGTCCCAGTCCATGTCGAAGCCGCTGAACGTCGTGCGCTCAAAGAGCACGTCGCGCTTGATGAAGAAGATGACTTTGAACACCAGGATCGTGATGGACGAGCAGATCACACCCTCCCAGAGACACTTGATCTCGTAGTACTTGGCCGTCACTTCGATGCTGAAGAGCACGCCGCCCAGAGGCGACCCGAAGCTCGCAGTGATGCCGCCAGCCACAGCTAATAACGATAACGACAAAGCACGGTATGAGAAACCTGTCCAATGCTAGGAGCCGCCTCATTGTAGCGCACCATACCTGCTCGCAGGTAGTTGTAGTTCTCGGGGCCAAAGTAGACGCGGCGGAAGAGCGCCATCTTGCCCATGAGGAACGCGAGGATCGCGACGATGTGCGTGAACGGACCCGCGCGTCCCACCGAGAGCCCCGAGCCGGACGCCATCACTGTACCGATGGATTTCGCGATAAACGTCCGGAACGACAGGATGTCCGTCGGGTTCTGGAACACGCCGGCGAAGAGTGCGCGCATCTTCGGGATCCCCGAGCCGTCGGACGCTGGCGAGAGGAACTGGCCGCAGGACGTCGAGATGATGCTCAGCGACACGCACCAGAACGTCCAGATGAAGAACCCCCAGAACGAGTTCTCGCCGACCGCGTCGATGAGCAGGCGGCGCCACTTGAACAGGTAGCGCACCGAGCCATCGATGTACAAACTGTGGTGTCATAGAGATAGAGCATGTCAGTATGTGTTGTCAGTCTACTGTCAAGCAAGAAGAAGGTTGCATAAAGGCCATTGGCGGTGTCGACGTACCCATACATCGCACAGATCACCCCCAAGAGGATCAGGTAGAGCCAATTGACTGGCGAGTACGGCAGGTTCTTGCAGAGCCTGAGCGTGCGCACGCAG
>JAASFQ010000609.1:0-17900 GCA_023333845.1 Globisporangium polare | reverse complement strand
TGGAAAAGGCCACTGCACTCCCTTTAAAGTACGAGGCAGGCAGCGTCCGCAATCCAGAAAAGAGCCATTCCGTCTCCGGTTAAAAATTGAAAACCCCGTGCAGGCTTCTGCAACAGGGAGCTCCACGTGTCAGGTAGAGCATTAGTTTCCTTACTCATTGAGTTTAAGCCAGTTTGCTTGCGGGAAATCCCGGTTTATTTCTATACCATCCAGATCTCCCATACCAACACGCGCATCAATTTCCACAAATTCACCAGCCAGATCTTCAAGGGACGTATCATTTGGATCCAAACAGGCGCCACGTCATGACATGACAATGAAGCCATGATGAAGTGAGTGACTCGCCAGCTCGCTCACTTGTGTCGCCCCTATGAGTGGGACGCACCCATCACTGCTGCGTGTCGTTATGACAGCAGCGATGGTGATGACTCTGTGGGTGGCGCACGCACAGCGCACTGGCGTTGCTGCTGCAAGTGTCCCCGAGAGCGCCAATTCAGCCAGGTCTGTGGATCTACGCGCCGGCTGCCACTCAGACGAGCAGCGAAGCGACCAACTGCGCAATGGCAACGCGGCGTTCGAAGTGCAGCACCCCGGCGCGCACTTCCTCGTGTTCCACTTCCGGTCCGTGCGTCTGGATGCGAACACGACGGTCACGATCCTCGACCTCGAACGACCAGATGCCCCACCACAGTCGTACGACCACACAACCACAAGATCAGATCACGACTTCTTCACGCCGCCACTGTATTCCAGTCGTGTAGCCATCCACTACGCCACTGACTCCAGCTCAAGCGACTCGTCCACATGCCCAGGCTTCCACATCGACGAATACCGCTTCGCAGCCTTCGCTCCGGATCACTTCCACGATAGCGGCAACAACGACAAACCCAGCACCCGTGCCCACACAAAACAACAGCAGCAGCAGTCTGGCGAGTGCACGTCCGCCACGGACGAGTCCAAGGAAGCGGCCTGTCTGGCGTTCGACGCTCAAGTTTTCGAGGCCTCGCGGCCGATCGTGCGGCTGCTCATCCAGAAGAGCTACGGCGCGATCTTCTGCACCGGATGGCTCTTTGGTTGCGAGGGTCACGTGGTCACGAACCATCACTGCGTCTCGCAGGACAGCGAGGCGAGCGCCACAACCATCGAGTTCCTCGCGCAGGGTGACACGTGCGCTCAGCAGTGCGACGCGCCCAAGCTCTGTCCGGGCAAGGTCGTGGCGCTGAGTGCGCAGATCATCGCGTTCTCGCCCGAGCAGGAACTCGACTTTGTGCTGCTGCTGCCACGGCTCTCGCCCTCGCAACTCACTCAAATGGTCGCAGACTATGGGTTCCTGAGCATGCGCGCGACGCAAGTCGCACTTAACGAGCAGATCTTCATCCCGCAGCACCCGGCGGGCTTCGGCAAGCGCATCGCGCTCAAGCACGACGCCCAGTACGCGCGGGTGCTCTCGACCACCGAATCGAGCTGCAATTCCAGGAACGACAGCCTCGCGTACCTACTGGACACCCAGGGCGGGTCGTCAGGCGCACCTGTGATCGCGAGTGGTGACATGAGCGTCGTTGGCGTGCACTACTGCGGAGGTATGTGGCTCGATACATTGTTTCGGCTGGTACTGACAGCTCACTGACAGGCTGATACCGGTATATGTGCTCACTAGGCTGCCAGAACTCTGCGATCCCAGCGCAGGAGATCGTCCGCAACCTGCAGTCCGCCGGCAAGCTCCCGTCCTGTGCACTCTCGGCGATGGAATGGCCGCCTCCAGTTATACAGGACAACTGAAGCAAAGCCTTCAGGCTTCCGCGGTGTATGTTGCGCGTAGCTTTCCATTATGGTTATCAAGCCAGCCAGCCAGCCATTCGCAATGTAAGATACAAGTAGCATGTATGCAAAGCTCCCTACTGCACAATAGCAAATCAATGACCTAGTAGCTCATCTTCTGCGGCGCGGCGCACCAGGGACAGTTGCCGAACTGCTTGACCCACTTGTTCCACGTCTCGCGGTCCGCGATGGCCTTGCACGTCGTGCAGTGCACGGTCGTCTTGGCGCCCACGGGGAAGCCCGTGATGATGCAGGGCTCGCTCTTGACCTTGCACTCGGCGCAGGCGAGCGTGGCCTCGTAGATCATGGCCTTGCACTGGCCGCACGCGCGCTCCGGTAGCTTCTCCTGGACCTGCTGGTCCATGGAGATCGTGAGCACCCAGTCGCGGATCTCTTCGCGGGCGCTCTCATCAGATAAATACTGCGCGTCCGGGAGGGAGAACTCGAGCGGCGTGGGGATGTCCGTGCCGAGGAAGTCCGTGTTGTCCAAGTTGCTCGCGTCCCCATCGTCGATGGCCTCGCACAGGTCCAAGTACCGGTTGAAGAACACAAACGCTGGGCTGAACCACTTCTTCTGTCTCGCGGCCGCCCCGGCCAAAAAGAACATCTTGTCCGCAGGTAAGAGTCCGATGAAGCGTAGAAGCGACATGCTGATCTTGGCCGCGACGTCGTCGAGGCCCGCGGCCGCAGCCTGGCTCTTGACCACGAAGAAGTGCGCCGCGAGCAGCAGTTGCTCGAATTTTTGCGCCTCGCTCTGCGGGAACTCCTTGCTGCTGCGCAGCTCCTTTACCAACTTGCGCAGGCACTTGACGAGCTCCACGAGCGCCGTCTGGTGGGACCCACTGGCCTCGGCCGCCTGCGAGCAGCCCAAGCTCTTGTGCGCGATCTGCTCGGTCATCTTCAACGCGGCCGGATCCAGTGGGATCCCGTACTCAGCCACGGTCTTGATGGCCGTGTCCGTCTCGTCCAGCTCGCACAGTCGCTCACAGCGCATCACGAGGTATTTGGCGAGCGTCTTGGCGCCATGCTTGGCCGCGGACGAGAGCACCTTGTCCCACTCGCCGCGCTGGATCCAGGCGTCCAATGCGGATCCGCCGCCCTTGGTCTCGTCTTCCGAGACTGCGGCCGCAGAGCTCGCCGCGGCCGCGAGCTTGGATTCTTTACGCTCGGCCGCGAACTGCTGCATCTTGAACTCCTGGGCTGACGGGGTGTAGGACGTAGAGGGCATCTTGGCCTCAGCAGCTGCACTCATTGGTGGCTGTTGTTGGCCGCCACCAGGTCCTCCGCCACCAAAGGCGCTGGCCTGCTGGGCGCGCTCGAGTCTCGGTAGAAGCTCGGGCGCGTGCTGCTCACACAGTTTCTGCGCCGCGGCCCAGTTGTTCACGCGCAGGTAGCAGTCGAGTGCCTCGTTCATCTTGTCGATCGACTTGAAGAACTCGGCGGCCGAGTCGAAGCGCGACATGCCCAGCAGGCGCGACGCCACCTCCTCGACGATGGACTTGTACCGCGCGCGGTCGTACTTGGCGCACAGGTCGACCGCTTGCGCCCAGAGCGCCTCGATCTCGTCCGGGTCCTCGAGCTGGTCCTGCGAGATGGACAGGTACGCGTCGATGGCCTGGACGTACTGCTGCGAGGCGACCCACATCTCGCAGGCCTCCATGAGCTCCTCTTTCTTCTTGGGGCCGCCGGAGAAGATCGCCCGCTGGTGGGCCATGTTCACCTCCATGAGCTTGTGTGGCAGGTGGCGCTTGGCGATCCGCACGGCGTCGTGCCATAGCGAGCCTTCAAGGTAGGCGGCAAGGGCCAGCTCAGGCTTGCCCGCGCTGAGGAAGAAACCCTCGGCCCGCTGGTACTCCTTGCGCTCGATCCAGAGCCGCGCCTGGGCGATGAAGACGTCTGAGACCGACGCCGGGTCCGCGCTCTCGGCCACACGCATGGCGTTCTGCCAGTCCTGCTGGTGAATGTACATGTCGAGCGCCTCGCGGGGCTTGCCGGCCTTGATGAACTCCTCCTCGGCCTCTTTGAAGCGCTCCTCGTCTTCCAGGAAGAGCGCGTGCTTGAGATGCACCTCGGGCAGTTTCTTGGACGCGCAGTTCTTCGCGAGTTCAAACGCGTGCTCGAAGGCCCCACTCTCGATCGCATAGTCGATGGCCGGCTCAACGAGCCCCAGGCGTGCGAGCAGCTTGGCACCCTGTTCCCCACCCAAGTCCATGGCCCAGGCGTACGCCACGCGCTTGGACGCGTTGATGCCGCCGTGGAACTTGGACACGCGAATCGCTTCGTCCCACATGTCGTTCGAGCGGTACATGTTCACAGCGGCCTGCCAGTCCCCCGCTTCGGCAAAGTGGTGTTCGGCCTCCTTGTAGTTGCCCGCGTGCTCGAGCTGCTGCGCTAGGTACATGTGGGTCTCCTTGAGCAGCTCCTTGCGGTATTTCGTCACCAACCTGATCATCTGCTCGTAGTTTTTCTGGTTCTTGTACATGTTGATCGCCAGGTCCGGCTCGTTCACGGTCAGGAAGAGCTTCTCGGCCTCCTTGAACTTACCCTGGCGCTCCATGCGATGGGCTTGCTCCACGTACAGCCGCTCGGTCTCATACTTGTCCAGGTGGTTGAGTGCGACCTGGTACGCCGCGTCCCACTTGTTCGCGCGCGTGTACATCTCCACGGCGTCGCGTGCGGCGTCGGCCTTGATGAAGCACCGCTCGGCCTGCTCGAAGTTCTGCGCATCCTGGTAATGACGTGCCAACCTGCGGTAGTAGGGCAGTGAGATGTCGTCATCCAAAGTCTCGACAAGTTGCCCCGCTTTGGCCCACTGCCGTGAGTTGAGCGCGGCCTCGACGGCCTTTGTGGGCACATTGCCTTCGATGTAGTGGTTGATCGCCATGTCCATCTGCTTCTGGGAGACAAGGTAATCGCCCCAGGCCTCCTCCAAACGCATGACCTTGTCGGGGAAGTGCTTGCGCGAGAGCTCCACGGCTTTGCGGAACGCGTTCGCCTTGATAAACGCGGCCAGCGCACGGCTCTCCTGTTCCATCTTCTCAAACTGGTCGCCCGCTTTCTCAAACATACCCGCGGCGTATAAAGCTTCAGCCACGGTCTCCAGGAGCTGTTTGTGTTCGCGACCAATGTTGCGCTGGTTGAGCAACTGAGCCGCTTTCGCGGGGAGCCCACCCTTTAAGTACAGACTGACCGCACTGGCGTAGTCGCCCTCCTTGACCTTGAGCGCCGCAGCCTTCTCCTCCTGGCGCGAGGTGACCAGGTAGTCGTAGTAGCTGCGCTTCATCTGGTCGCAGTTGGCGTGGCTCTTGGCCTCGGCCACGCGGATCGCGTCCTCCCACTTGTGCAGGTGCTGGTACATCTCAATGGCTTCCTCAAGCTGGCCCTGCGAGAGCAGGATGTGCTCAGCGCTGCGGTAGTCGTTCTTCAACACCGAAAGCTTCGCGCGCACTTTCCAGTGCACGATGCCGTCGTCGAACTTGGACTTCTCCATCCAGTCGACCTTGTTCACCTTGCGCAAGAAGCGCGAGCGCGAGACGTCGCCCAAGGCCGCAGCGCAGCGCTCGGCGATCCGGTGGTCGTTCTGCTTGAGCGCCTCGTCGCAGAGCTGTCCCCACATGGCCTCGGTCTCGGGCGTGAGCTCGAGCGGCTCGAGGATCGACATGGCCTGCACGAGCTGCATGTCGTCGATGGCCGTACCGAAGGCGATGAGCGACTCGTCGAGCTGGTACGACGCAGTGTGCATCCCTTCGTCCACGATCACCTCGGTGCGCCCATTGCCGCGCTCGATCTGCTCGACGTCGCCCTTGATCTGGTAGATCGTGGCCTTGTCGGGCGCGCGGATGTTGTACCAGACCGAGAGGTTCGTGCGGTTCTGCGCCACCACGACGTCGGACTCGGGTACCCACTGCACGTAGTTGCAGTAGTTGAGCAGCGTGCTGTGCTTCTGCGCGTCCAGGTCATATAAGTGCAGCTGGCGGCGCTTGTCCCGGAACAGCAGCAGGTTGCCGCGCGTGTTGAGCTCGAGCCAGTCGATGCGCGAGTCGTGGTTGATCGTCGTGGACGCGTGCAAGTGCAGATCCTTGACCGAGATCGTCTGCAGGTCCAGTAGAAACGCGACCTTCTTGTTCTCGACGCTCTCGGGCCCACCTGAGGAGGGAGGCAGCGTCTTCTGCTGGAGGACACCCAGGTCCGTGAGCTGGTGGTGGCGCTCGTTGATGCGCACGCTGAGCAAATGCGTACTGAGGTGCTCAGTGCGCACAGACCCCAAGATGTCGTTCTGGCCATACTCGATGAGCGCAAGCTCCCCCGCCTGGTACACGATGCACACGCTCTCGTTCTCGAACATGTACTTCTCGCTGCCCGTGCTCTGCCACTGGACCTCGCTGAGCTTGGCCGAGTCCAGGTCCCCCACGAGAAGCGTGTTGGTCGTGTTGCCCACGAGAAAGCGGTCCTGGAAGACATTGATCTTGGTGATCTCGCACCCAAAGGCCGAACGCACGACCACGCGCGCGCCGTTCGAGAGCCGCTTGACGATCACCTGGCTCAGCGACACGTACGTGAACTCGAACTTGCCCTTGTACCGGTACCGGCGCACGCAGGCGTCGTAGAGATCGAGCGCGCCGCAGACCGAGCCCACGGCCAGGCGACTGCCGTCGCACTTCCAGGCCAGAGCCGTGACCGAGTACAGGTTCTCGATGGTCTTGACGCCGATGGCCTCCCAGGACTCGCTCTTGACCTGGAAGTTGTACGTGTAGAACGAGTTGAAGTTGCCCACGACGACCGAGTCGCCCGTCGGGTTGAAGACCGCGCACGTGAACTCGCCGCACTTGTCGTCGCTCGCGTAGTCGAAGGTGCGCATCTGGCCGCCGTCCTTGTCGTAGAAGCTCACTCTGCGGTCGTTACCGGCGGCCACGATGCTCTCGCCCCAGGCGAGCGCGTAGGGCACGCACGAGTGCACGGCGATCTTGGTGTGCGTGGGGCCGCCGTTGACGTCGTCAAACACGAAACGGTAGATGGAGCCGTCATAGTGGGCCGAGAGGATTGCTGTGCCCTCTGGGTTGGCACATACGACCGAGACGTAGGACCCGGACGCATAGAGTGTCGCGGGCTTGTTGCTGCGCAGCTGGCCGACCTTGACCTTGCCGTCCGCGAGCCCGAAGACGATCTCATTCGGATGCGTGTTGGGCCACGTGAGCGACGTGATCGAGCAGCTCTGGGGGAACTTGTTGCAGATGCTCTTCTTGTCGCCCCAGTCGAGCCCGATCTTGTAGATGAACACGATGTTGTCGCTCTGCGCGACCGCGAGCTTGGACGAGTCGGGCGAGAACTCGAGCGCGCGCACGACGTAGTTCTTCTCGCCCTTGTCCGCCGGCTTGGTACTGAACTTGTCCTTGCGTTCGCCCGTCTGCGCGTCGAACATGTGCACGACGCGCTCGACCGTGACGACGGCCAAGCGCCGGTTGTTGGGCGACCACGCGATTGCTGTCACCTTGCACATGCCCTCGGTCGCCTGCAGCAGCGACGTCAGGTGGCGCAGCTGCATGGCGCCTTCGGTGGGAGTGCAAGGCTTGGAGAGGGGTGCGAGGCTTTTAGAGTTTCTTTCTCTGGGGGTATGTGCCGCGCGGCAGATCTCGGAATGGCGTCGTGCTGCTTTTGGTGAGGCGGCGCCATTTGGTCCGCGGGATCTCGAAACGACGCGGCGTGGATGCAGCAATAGTGCAGATAAAGAGGCTTTATCCATGTATACAGTGTCTTATAGAGAGGATAGACTCATATTCACAAACCAATCGATACTACCGAAATCGACCTTTATGATGATTTGCATATAGAATTGCTGGTATTATATTATGCGGTTTTGATCACTCTTCACCATAGTGAAATCAAGCTCGACGGCGGTTTTAACAACCTCGAGAGCCATTGAGCCATTGTTGGTTGATATCGCAAGCAAGCAAGCAAGCGACGCCGCCATCGACGATGGAGAAGAACCTGCGCGAGGCCGCGCTGCAGGAGAAGCGCCGACAGGAGCTGGACCTGCTCAAGGAGCAGCGCAAGGAGCGCGCGAAGACCACGGCGACCGCCAACTTCAGCGGCAAGCAGAAGAAGCAGCAGCTGCGCGCGCGCAAGCAGCGCCTCGCCACGCGCAAGGACGAGACCGCCAAGCTCGACGACGTGAACCCCGAGTACGCCGCGTTCTACGAGGGCGGATCGGATGGTGATGACCATGATAGTGTTGCTGCTGCTGCAGCAGCCGCCGCTGGCGCCGTCGAGGACGAGATGCACGACACGGTCGGCGAGGACTCGTTCAAGCACGAGCCCGACTTCTTCGAGCGCAACAAGGACATCGCTCCAGACATCAACTCGCGCCTGAAGCTCACGGTGGCGCTCGGCAAGAACAACAAGGACGCCGTGGGCAAGGAGCTCTCGAGCTTCTTCGTGAAGGAGACCAAGGAGCAGATCCAGCTGCGGCTCATGGAGGGCCAGCTGCCGCTCGACATGTCACTGCGTACCAAGCCGCTGCTCGCGAGTGAGATCCTGCGCGACCGACTGCTCGACCACCCGAAGCGCCCCAGGTGGACCTACACCATGTCCAAGAAGAAAGGTGCGCATTGTGCCCTGCAGTGTGGCTGTACAGGCTATCGTATGCGTGCTGATCGTGCTTTGTTGTTGTTGTGCTTTGTTCAGTGGACGACAACGAGGGCGTGATGTTCGACGAGTGGCTCACGGCCATCCACAGGAAGTACGAGAACGAGAAGCTCAACCACTTTGAGCACAACCTCGAGGTCTGGCGCGAGCTCTGGCGCGTGACCGAGCGCGCGACCCACGTATGTTACTCCTGTCATTCAGACTCCGCGCTAGCCGAGTCATAGAGTGACTGACTGTGTATCGCTCTAAACTGCTGACTCATAGATTGTCATCGTGACGGACATCCGGAACCCGCTGATCCACATCCCGCCGTCGATCTACGACTTCGTCACGGCCGAGCTCAAGAAGCCCATGACGGTCGTGCTGAACAAGGTGGACCTCGTGCCGGCGGCTGTCGTGGAGCTCTGGAAGAAGTACCTGGCGAAGCGCTTTCCGAAGTGCAACTTGGTGAGCTTCTCGTCGCGCTCCAAGGCCGTGCAGGGCGACACGGACGTGAGCAACCGCCGCCGCGTGCTCAGCAAGAAGCTCGAGGTCGGCGACGCGTCAGCTATCCGCGGCGCGGTGGATATCCTCAAGTCCTGCGAGATCGACCCGGAGATCGCGCAGAGCATCGCCGAGGAGCTCAACACTCTGACGACCACGGAGCTCGAGTACCTGGACCTTTCGGGCAGCATCGAGCCTGAGAGAGACGCTCCCAAGGGCAAGCGCCGCGCCAAGCGCAAGCAGAAGGTGAGCGCCAAGTCCGCATCGTCCTCAACATCAGCGCCACAGGCCAAGAAGGACGCCAACGGCATGGACGTGTACCCGTGCAACCACTGCGGCTACAACGATGCCGTGATCGCGTGCATCTCGTGTGCCTCGGCGTCCTCGGCCACGGCCCGTGCGGCCGCTGCGGACGCCGGTGGAGCTCACAACTTCACCACGGAGGCCGAGGCCGTGGCCCACGGGTACCTCATGTGCGCGCGCTGCGACGAAGAGGAGCACGCGGAGCTCAAGAGCCACCGCAAGGTGCGCCTCCAGTCGGCGATCGTGGCTGAGACGACGCCCATCGCCGAGGTGCACATCAGCAACATCCCCAAGGTCACGATCGGCCTCATCGGACACCCGAACGTGGGCAAGTCGAGCGTGCTGAACGCGCTCGCCGGCAAGAAGATCGTGAGCGTCTCGCACACCCCCGGCCACACGAAGCGCCTGCAGACGATCATGATCCACCCGGACATCTGCATCTGCGACTGCCCGGGGCTCGTCTTCCCGTTCGCGAACGTACCAAAGTACCTCCAGGAGCTCTGTGGCCTCTACCCGTTCTCTCAGGTATGTGTTCGCTATCCAAGACCCTTTGTGTTTGGCTGGTAGTGAGTCTAACTATTGGCTTTGTTTTTGCATGTGGGAATTAGATTCGCGAGCCGTACTCGGCGATCCGGTTCCTGGCCGAGAATGTCGCGCTCGACAAAGTGCTCGACCTGAAGCCGCGCACGCAGCTCTTTGATGGCATTGAGGAGGAACTGGTGCGTCATTTCGCACAAGTGTTGGAATACTGTACAGTTTTTCCCAGTTGAATGGCTAACATTTGGGATTTGTGTTTGATTTGTTGTCAATAGGAGTGGACACCGTGGACGATCTGCGAGGCGTACGCCGAGAAGCGCGGGTACCGCACAGACCGCCGCGGCCGGCCGGACCACCAGCGCGCCGGCTCGGAGCTCATCCGCGACACGGTGGACGGCATCATCCCGCTCTTCTTCCTACCGCCCAACTACACCGGCAAGGACGCCGCGGCCAAGACGATCCGAGAATTCCAGGCCCAGCAAGAGGAGAAGGAGGAGAGCAAGGCTTCGGATGAGGTTGCTGCTGACAGAGGAAACGAACAAGTCAAGGTAGACGAAGTGGAGGACGAGGAGATTTCGGATGAAGAGGATGAGAGCGACGACGAAGCGCCAGCACAGCAGCAGTCGAGCAGTAAGAAGAAGCCCGCGAAGGGCGTCGTGAACGCCTTCAGCCTGCTGGACTCGGATTCGAGCGACGATAGTGATAGCGATTAAAGCTGCTGCGGAAACATTGCTAGAGCCGGAGTATAGAGGTTTTTTGTTGTTGTATAAACTTCACAGATTTGTTGTTGAGGTTTGTTTTGCGAGAGAATTCTTGTCTGCTGGCAATTACATGTTCAGGAAGCGACGACCAGCTTCACATGTGGCGGGTGCCGTGGCCGAGAGTATGCGGTGGCGAAGCGTGACACGATGAGTTTCAGAATACATGGGCTGACATGCTCCTTGAAAAGCTTGCTGGCTCAAAGCGCTCTTATGATCTGCGCATTTCGCCCGCGCGGCATCGGGAAGTACTTGGCCGTCCCTGATGAAACGAAGGCGACGAGGAATAACGAGAGATGGACGCCCGCATCATATCTTTCTCTCACTTAGAACTCGCGCTCGTGGGCCCAGAACTTGAACGTGCGGTCAAAGCCACAGGACACGACGTGCCTCTCGTCGGGCGCGAAGTCGGCGCTCATGACCTTGCCGTCGTGGCCCTTGAGCGTCGCCATGAGCTTCCAGTCGCGCGTGCGCCAGAGCTTGACGGACGCATCGTAGGACGCGCTCAGCAGCAGCTCGCTGGACCCGGGCGAGAATTTCACCTCGGACACCAAGTTACTGTGCGCCGGGATCATGTACGAGCACTTGCGCTGGCGCAGGTCCCAGATGCGCACGCTGCGGTCGTCGCTGCCGGATGCCAGCGTGTACCCGTTCGACGAGAAGCTCATGGACAGGATCTGCTTCGAGTGGCCCTGCAGCGGCATGATGGCCTTGCCGGATCTCAAGTCCCACACGCGGCCGATGCCGTTCAGGTCGCCCGTGGCCGCGAGCGCGCCGTCGTTCTGGAACGCAATCGCGTACACCTCCTTGTAGTGACCTTCCTGCAGCAGCAGCTCCTGGGCCGTCGCGACGTCCCACAGGCGCCACGTGTGGTCGAAGCTCGTTGTGCCTACGTAGTTGCCCGACGGGTGGAACGCCACTCTCCCCAGCCGCGCGCGGTGGCCCTTGAGCACTGCCAGTGGCTCGGCGCGCGATGCGGACCAGAGTCGCGCAGTGCTGTCGGCCGATCCACTGCACAAACACACCGAGTCAGACCCGTCCGACATGTCGGAAAAGGTATGGGACGGATGCCACGCGACACCTGTGACGCGATCCTCGTGGCCGCGGAACACTTTGACTTCGGACGCGTTCGTTGCGTCCCACACTTTGACGAGCCCACTCCAGGAGCCCGTCGCGACGTGCGCGCCGTCCGAGGCGAACTGGACGCTCGAGATCGGCCGCACGTCGCCGTTCTGGCTCGACACGTTGACCATCTTCTGCGCTGTCGCGTACAGCTCGGCTGCATGACGGTCCACCGCATCCGCAGTATTGTCAAGACCGTCCTCTTCCTCTGGTCTCGCAGCGCTTCGCTCCAGCCGCTGCTGGCGTAATCGCTCGGCGGTCCGTGTCACCGACATCGCGAACATCGCTGTCCGCGCCTGCTTGAGCTCTTCGTTCTTGATCGGGATGTAGAACAACTGGTCTTCCTGCTTCACATTCGGGTCGCCTGTCACGCTCTGTGCCTCCACCGATGTTGCTGATGTGGTTCCTGCGGTGGTGAAGTGCGCCTCGAGCGGTCGACCGCCCTGCTGCTGGATGTCTTGCAGCACCTGGTGCACGAAGCCCGTTTCTTCCGCCTCCAGCTCGAGTCGCGACAGGATCTCGCGCAAACGCTCGCGTCGGTCAGCGGGGCGCTCGCCGAATAGCGTGATCGGCTCGTTGAGCTGGCGAAGTCGTAGGATCACTTCGTCCACGCTCGTGGGCACGGAGATGTTGCGCGCGCGCTTCTCGGCCTCAATGCGGCGCAGCAGTTGCGCGTGTTTCTCCTGCGCGGCCTTGCTGCTCTCGGAGAGCTGCAGCACCTCCTTCTCGACCGAGTCCGACACGTTCACGTTGCCCGCGCGGATCGCGACGTCGAGGCTGCTCACCGTGCCGTTGCTGCTGGCAGCGTTAGTAGCATCACGCTGCACGCTGGTGGGCACGAGGTCGTTCGCGCTCGCATTGATCGTGCCAAAGTAGATGCCCTTGCGCTCCGCCATCGCTACAGAGTGAGAGAGAGAGGGAGAGAGAGGGAGGTCACGCGAGCGCGGATGCACCTTGCTTTTGTTTGGAGCAAGCCAAATTGGTTGGGGAGCTGCTCGGCAGAATGCAACAGGGTTCACTATTTGGAGGCAACGTGTGAAGTGTTCAGTCGCCAAAGTACCATTTAGGCTTGAAAACTGTAGGTGAATGACCAGCCTCTATACAACCATTTAAAAGGCTCTAGGGGAGCATACACTTACCAGGTGAAGGGGCTCAAACACAATAGATATAGAGGCTTTATGTGCTGACTTGAAGACTTGAAGACTTGAAGACTTGAAGACTTGAAGCGACCAGTCTCGAGTGATGACATCGACACCAGCAATAATGGAGATAGTGTCGAGTGGGATGACTGGCGCTACGAGCGCTGCTGCAGCGGCAGCGACAGCAGTGGAGGTGTTCGAGGGCTGCGACGAGTGGGTGCGCGCGCAGCTGGAGCGCGACGCCGTGAAGGCCAAGCAACGCGAGCTGCGCGACGCCGACCCGACGATCATCGCTCCCTTCAACCGCGACGAGTTCACGCAGTGCGTGCGCGTAAGTGATATGGATGGCGCGGGCTTCCGTTTAACACGCTGCTGTGGCATAAGGCTGTTCATTTGCGCGGTGTGTATGTGTACGTACGTGTATGTGCAGCAAATCCTGGATGGCGACGTGAGCGACGGCTTCGTGATCGGACTCAAGCGGCGCCGCGAGTTCGCGACGCAGCTCTGCGAGGACTACAAGTACTTCACGGAGGCGCAGAAGCTCGAGCTCGTGCTGGCGCTCGCGGTGGACTTGGGCATCCAGGACTTGTCGCTCATGGTCAAGACGCTTCCGTCGATCCCGCGCTCGAACTTGGTGCTGAACGTCATGGCGGCGGCGTTGGGCTTCAGCCGCAAGAACGACCCGACGATCTCCAAGAGCATCAAGCGCGGGCTGGTGCCGCTCACGGAGCAGTTCTTCCTCATCGCCGGCTCGATCCCACCGGGGCCAAAGTTCCTATTGAAGCTGCGTGTGGACCTCGCGCGGCTGGTCAAGAAGTACGCGAAGCAGCTGCCGAACGCGAGTCTGCAGGCGCTCGACTTTCTCGACACCGTCATGCGCGACCTGTTCGCCACGCAGGCGGGTATGCGCTTCCGCCGCATCGACATGTCGTCGGAGAAGCTGGTGGCGTTCGTGCTCAAGAACGAGCGCGTGCACGCGTTCCGCAACTGGGGCGACCTGCAGCGCCGTATCGCCGGGCCGAATCGGTTTTGCTTTGGACTCTTCCACTCGAATATGCCCACTGCTCCACTGGTGTTTGTCCACGTGGTCGTGACCGACCATCTATGCGACCGCGTGGATCCGATCCTGGACGAAGACACGGTGCTGGTCAACAAGCCGTCGCACATTGTGTTTTACGCGATCTCGAATGCGAACGGCGGACTCCGTGGGCTCAACATCGCGAGCCACCTGCTGTTCCTGACGATCCAGCGCATGAGCAGCCAGTTCCCCGAATGCCACACGTCCGCGACGTTGTCTCCCGTTCCGGGCTTCGGCAACTGGATCCGCAAAGCGCTCAGCAGCGTGGCCAGCGGCCGCTCGCTCTTCACACAGGAGCAGAGCCAGCGTGTGTCGATGAAGTTCGGCGTCAACAAGCACGCGCTCGCGAAATGGATGCTTAAGCGCCTGAGCTCGCCCGAGTGGCACAAAGACCAGGCGTTCGTGGACACGATCCGTGACGTACTCACGTCGGCGTGCGCGCGCTACATCCTCTTCGAGCGCAAGGGCGACAAGATCCTGAACCCCGTGGCGAACTTCCACCTGCAGAACGGCGCGCAGGTGGAGCAGGTGAACTTCCTCGCGGACCTGTCCCCGCAGGCGCTCGTGACATCGTGCACGATGATGATCAACTATCGGTATGTGATGACGTCGATCGACGTCACGTCGGTCTCGTACAAGCGCAACTCGCTGGTGGCGCTCTCACCGACCGTGGCGCGACTCGTGCTTCAGGGCCCGAACAGCCTCGTGGACGGTAAGCGCATTTGCATTGTGATTGTGGTCTGTGTGGGTATGTTGAGTTTGTTGGGATTCTCACAAGTCTGCTTATGTGTCGCTCCTTTTGCTAATCACAGCGATCGAGAGCCTGAAGGAGAAGCGGAACATCCCGCTGTTTGCGTGTGTGTACCAGCGCGGTGAAGCGATTTGCACGCGCGGCAAGCTCTCGACCGCCGTCTACATCATCAGGTACAATGACATTCGTTCCATGGCGATCTGTCCACAGTCGCTGGGTTTGCTGCCAATTTCCCCTCATTTGTGACCATTTTGTGATTGCTGAGCAGTTCTGGACGCGTGCGTGTGCACTCGGCGCACCCGTACTCGCTGCAGGACGGGGCAGTCATTGGCGAGAAGGAGATCCTGAACGGCGAGCCCGTGCCGTTCACAGTCAAGGCCGAGACGACCACGCACGTGCTGCTCCTGCCCAGCGCGGATTTCCTGTTTGTGGAGCGAGAAGCCAGCGGTGGCTTGGCTGCTGCTGGTGGCAAAGTCTATGGCGTTGGGATCAAACAACAGCTTCAGCAGAGCAAGCTGTAGTTGTGGCACATGCCCGTCAATGAAATGCGAGTTTATACATTTTCTCTTCATGCATGCTGGCTAAGCGAGACTTTGAGCCCGTACATTAAATGAATGATTGACGCATGTGAAACAACATACCGCGATGGTTGGCCAACCGACGGCCTTACTTGACGGCCTTGAGCGGCAGGTCTTCAAAGCACAGCGTGCCGTCCTTCAGTGCCTCGATCTCGTCCTTGGTCAGGAAGCGGCCACCGGGACCGCGCGGACGACGCATGGCGTGCTTGTGTCGCGACTGGTGTAGATACGCCTTGCGCTGGCGCGCGTTGCCCAGCTTGGCTTCGAGCTTCGCGCGCTGCTGGCGGCGGATCATGATGCGGTGGTACTGCTTCGCGTTCACGTACACGGGCTCCTCTTCCGCCGCAACCTCGCCGACGGGCTGCGCAGCCATCCGAGTGAATAGTGCTGGGTTCATCTGTACAGACGCATACATACAGTGGTTGAGCATTGCGTGATGAAGGGGCGTTCTCGTACGGATGAACGAACCATGAAGTGCGGCATCATGAGCATGTTGTTGTTGTACATGGTCCGCCACTGCGCGTTGTTCGGCTGCTGTTGCTACAAGAGATAAACAGATTAATCCCCGGGAATCAGCACTGAAGAGTCCACTGGCGTCTTAGAATGCAAGCTTCAGTCTTGCAGTTCCTGCGTACCATCTGCACACAACAGCACAAGCGTTTGTGAGCACCCCCAGCCATACACGACGGTCAAGCCTAATTCAACACCAAGAGACAGTGCACGCACCATTTGCTGGAGAAACTGATGCTGCTGCGACTGGTGCATCGCGAGGTGGGCCGCCTGCGCGTCGCCCACTTGCTGCTGCTGCTGCTGCTCTGTCGATTCCATGTTTGCTATCCGCTTTGTGTGAGTCTGCGCAACCGCCAGCAACCAGTCAGTCAGTCAGTCGCTCGTGTAGGCAACAGCACGGCTGGCCGCCGCGTCGGCAGTGAGCGAGCGAGCGAAGTGACCGTCACACGGCATGATCCGCACTGTCAGAAGGCGCCACGCACCCACGTCGAGAGTGGCGACGCACGTTGTGGGACTTGCGAGTCGGCTGACTGTGGATGAAGTGGCTCCACACTCAAGCGACACTCGAGTAACACGAGAGAGACGAGGGAGCGCCGTCTGAGCCAACTGTGTCTTTGTGCATGTTTTATATGGGCGTTTGTATGGTGCGTGTGTCGATGAGGTTGCCAACTGGAGGTTGCCAACTGGAGGTTGCATCTTGCTGGGTTTTTTATGCCAATGTCGTCGGACGGAGCTTTCTGGAAATCACTGAAAACACGACAGCAGCGCCGAGCTTCGGCGCCTGCAACAACCCAATCTTCAAGTGAGAGAAACAACAGCGCGGCCCACGACAAGCAGCACAAGCAAGAGTTCGACGAGCTAGCGTTCGCTTTAAGCCCGCCTCGCAAGAGCCTCCTGGTGAGTTCGAGTCAACACGATCGACCCGCAGGCGAGCTGTCGTTCTCGTCCTCTCGCCGCCTCGCGAGTCTGCTTGTCCAAGCATTCGGACCTTCTCGTGGAGCGAATCTGGAGATACGAGGATGTTCGCCTTCTGGTCCATGAGACCAGAGATTTTCGACCACTGCTCATGTGCGTATTTGATGGCTGTCAAGACGACAACCACGTCTTCACCGAGACAATCTCGAGCACTGATAATGGCCTCGGTGATCAAAACAGCAAGCACAGCACAGAAAACACAAGTACGAATACACATGGAAGTGTCCAGACTGTACATAGTATAGTGACTGCATACCACTGGGCAGGAGATCAAGCGCACACAGACGTGAAGAGTTGCTTTCGCACCCTTGAGGAATCCGAGCAGCGCCTCGAACGGCGATGGGATGACGTGCTCTCTGAGGACAGGATCCGTTCCGATCTGTGCACCCGGCCGTCCGGCAGGTCCGGTCCGGGAACTTCAGTATTGCCAAACGTTTGAGCGGCTGTGTTGGGATGAGGTGAGAGAAGAGTCCAAGGCAGGCAGGCACCCACCTCCAGCAAGTACACAGGGAGCGGTTAGCGTCAACCGCAGTATGGCGAAGACGGCTGTGGTACTGTCAAGTGCGAGCGAGAGTCTGCGGCACAGTGTGGGATTCTGGTTTTGCGCGCAAGAAGACGCTGAAGTTCGATTTCAGCTTTTCGGAAGGGATGCATGAGCGTATGCTTATGCGAGCTGCATATGCTGCCGTTCATAAGGATAGACTTTTTGCATCGACGGTGTGCACACGGACGAGATTCTCTTCAAGGGGCTATGCGCTGTACATAACCGCTCAATCGGCGATGCATTTTCTGGACGGTAGCAAACGTAATATACCGTCATTATGTACCGAGTTGTCAAATACGACCGTAACTCTGAGGGTTACATGGGTCCGTCCTCCTTTCAAATAGTCGTTGTTTCGGAAAAATCCTCGAAAACCATGAAGGGTCCTTCCATTCGCAATTCCGATCCGAACCGACCTTTCATCGTTCTCGAGGATTATGGATCCCTTCCCATCCAAAACACATATGTGAAGGCAGTCTATCCGTAAAGGAGGTTGTATACGTACGAAAACCAACGTTTACCAAAGCGCGCTTCCAAAGCGCAACTATCACACATGAAGCGAAGGTTCAATTGCAGACACAAGCTCATTTCATCCCCCAAATAGTATCCCCTGGAGATACGATTGAAACCCGACGTCTTCAGCGAGCTCCACGTCAAGCAAGACT